>ML111208.1:51253-93244 GCA_003697995.1 Taxidea taxus jeffersonii | reverse complement strand
GTGTCCACTGTAGTCCTGGCCTCTCATCCCAGGGCTAGTGTGTGGCCTGGGAGGGTCAGGGAGGAGCCTGTCCTCTGGGATGTGGTCTGTCCACCAGCAGTTTGCCATAGGGGAGCCTTCCCCCAAACCCATAGTGCCGGCAGCTTGGGGGAGGGATGGGTATTAGGCAGCAGAGTCTGGGATGCCCAAGGGCCAGGGAACTTCTCCACTAAGATGCAGAGACTCTCATGTTGGACAAGGAGTCAGTGGTCCTGAGGATGACCTCTGGAAGGCCCAGAAAGCCAGAGGGATTCTCTTCCTGTACCTGGGGCCTGGGGGAGGGACATTGCTGGGGAAACTAACAAGGAGAATAGATGTGTTCCGCTGAGGCAGGCCCACGCCTGCAGGTAGATGCCCAGGGTCATACCACTCACCTTGTCTCTGCTTTGTGGGCCGGGCCCTCTGCATGAGTGACTCGCATGGGGCAGCCCATGAATCTCCATGGCCACCCTGTGAGGGGCAAGCAACTGCTACCCCACTTTATAGATGAGCAGACTGAGGCTGAGAGCCCAGGGCACCTGTCTAGGGCTGCAAAGGAGGAAGTTGGTGAGTCAGCATTTGCAGCTAGATCTGATTGCAAGTGACTCACCCTGCAACCCACCATCCCCGTCCCCTGTTACCTTTCAGCTAAGTCCTGATAAGGAGAGCGGCCAAGATTTTTAGGGTGGTTCCTCTGCCCTAGACCCTGTTTCAGGTCAGAGTGTAAAACAGTAAATGTTCTCTTGCATTTTTAATTTTGTCATCCTTACTGTCTTTCTAAGAACTATTCCTACTTCACAGACAAGAAAATGAGGCACAGAGGTTGTGTAACTTGCTTGAGGTCACAAAGCTGAACTGTAGATCTGGGATTTGAACTCAGGAACTCGAACTCTGAAGCCCATTCTCGCTCTGTCCTCTTGCCTTGAACTTGACTATAAAATGCTTTAGCATAGTATCAGACACAAAAAGATGTGCAATAAACATAAAAATCCGACCTGATATGAGGAAGTGGAGATGCAACAGGGGTGGGGGTTAAGGGGGTAGGAAAAGAAAAAATGAAACAAGATGGGATCGGGAGGGAGACAAACCAAAAGAGACTCTTAATGTCATAAAACAAACTGAGGGAGGTGGGGGAGGAGGGGGGTTGGGGGAGGGGTGGTGGGGTTGCATTTTATGTTTAAATAAAAAAAAAAAAAACATAAAAATCTGAGACCAGGGAGCCAGTGTGAGCTAGGTAGGAAATTGGTGAATCTGGACTCACCCTGGACTTTGCGTCCCCTTCTGTGTGGTGGGCACATGATCCTCTACCACTCCTATCTCATGGTGTGGTTTGTGCATGCAGAGAACAGCCCCTTCTGCTATAACCTGATAGATGTGTGCCTCCAAATCACTGTGCAGTGCAAAATTGCACAGTATGATCCCATGGGGTTTAGAGGGGAAATGGGATTCAGCACAGCACTCGGGCTTTTTATCAGGGACACACAGAAAAGGGTAAGAATCTAATGAAAAGGTGGCTGAATTCCAGCCACGTTTAAGGTTAAGGAATACAGGGGTGCCTGGGTAGCTCAGTGGGTTAAGCCGCTGCCTTGGGCTCAGGTCATGATCTCAGGGTCCTGGGATCGAGTCCCACATCAGGCTCTCTGCTCGGCAGGGAGCCTGCTTCCCTCTCTCTCTCTCTCTGCCTGCCTCTGCCTACCTCTGCCTACTTGTGATCTCTCTCTGTCAAATAAATAAATAAAATCTTCAAAAAAAAAAGGTTAAGGAATGCACACTTATCAAATCAATGTGGCACTTCATCTGGAAAAAGACCTGAAGTTTGCACATGGGAGTTATGCCTGCTCTCACTGCCCACTCAGTTCCCGCACCTGTTGCCCTGCGTACAAGGGGAAGAGGGGAGAGGTAAAGAGAGTGAAAGCCCAGTGGGCGGAGAGACAAAATATAAAATAGTCTGGTGGGGGGAGGATAGGGAGAGGGCATCTGGTTGCTGGTGAAATGGCAGAAGGAAAAGTCATGGGAAACACTGTGGAAGAGTAGAATGTTGTAGGGGCAGGGGCGGGTGGGCGGGGCAGGTGCCGGTGGGCGGGGCCCTTGTCTGGTGAGGTATGTTTCACGTATTCCTTGGCTACCGGGCTCAGCCATGTGGTTTTCTGTTTGCCTGGTGTTTCTTGTGGACAAATTGATGTGTGAGCCATGAGACATTGGTACAATGCTCACATTGTTCCCTAATCTGTGAATCATAACAGAGCATGTCTGTGCTTTGAAGACAAGTGTGACAGCAGAATTGACTCTTATGTTGGAAGGTCAGGAGTTAGGACGGGTGGCGGGGTCTCTTCTAAACACAGACTTCCTTGTAAGGTCCGCCTCCCCCTGGAAGTTGAGCATGTACTCTGCAGTTTGGGGCTAGGATGGCCTCTGGGATGGGGTGAAGCTGCTCCTTCTCTCAAGTCTGTCCCCTTGCTGGCCCCCCGAAGCTAGTCTTTTGGAATCTCAAGGCACCACTTTGGCTTCTGTAGGAAACCCTCAGCCCACCCAGCATCGGCAGCTCCCTGAGCTTTCTGCTTTTTGGGCAGTAAGTCCCCAATGCTCTGGTGCTGTGGGAGCCTGGGGGTCTTTCTGTGGCCAGACTAGGTGGGTCTAAGAATCCACTTTCCTTTGTAGTAGAGCCCACGGTGGGGCCTCCCTGTGAGTAATGAGGTCTTGTGAGTGGCTCCTCCTTGGAGCAGAGAGAGAGAGAGGGAGAGAGAGGGAAGGGTTGCTTGGAATTTATTAGTCTAATTACATTTTCCTAATGTGGTTGACCCCCGCTCGCAGCAGGGCTCTTATCAAAGCTGCAATCACACCAACATTATTGGAGTTTTAATAAGAGTCAATTGGTTATTGTCCTTGCTGCGTCGGACACTGTAGATGTAATCCCCAGAGCCCCTTGGGGAGGCAGGGAGCTTTCTTGCTTTCCTGGGATATTATTTACATTAATAACAAGGATTAGAGACTTGTTTTATGTATTTAGGAGAAGCGGAGAATTTCTTTGTTCAGGCAGATCCTGGCCACCAGCTGGGCGCGGGGCACGGGGCTTGAAAGTCAGGGGCGTACTGGGCTGGGACTTGGGTGCTTACTTCTCACCATGCCTTGCTGTGTAAGCTTTGGCAAACTGCCTCACCTCTCTGGGCCCTCCCGTATGAGATGAGAGGACCCGAGTCATGTCAGGAAAGTAATAATGCTCAGGAAGAGCTTTTTTCACACAGAGCAAGTGTTCAATTCAGGCTGTGTTGGAAATGGCCAGATCGGGGTGTGGTGGTGGCTGGGGCCCTCCTCTGTATGTTCATTAGCTGTGCTTTAAAGTCCAGGAGTTTTCTGGAGTGAGTGTTTCTGGAGTGTTGGCTGACCTTACATAATGTGGGGGGGGGTTAATCTTGCCTCGTGGAGAAGAGATGGGATCACAAGGGCTCAGATTTCTGCTCTCCTATCTGCTGTGTGACTTTGGCATCATGCTTGACCTCTCTGTGCTCGAGCTTCCCTGTCTGTAAAATGGGGATAATCAGAGGCTCTCTCTCTCATAGGGTTAGTGAGAGGATTAGGGGAGGTGATCCCTGCAAAGTAGTAGGACAGTGCAGAACCCGTGCCGAAGAGATACTGGTTATTGTGAGGTGGACCGCATGTCTGAGTTTCAGTTTTCTGCTTTTTTTTTTAAGATTTTATTTATTTATTTGACACAGAGAGAGATCACAAGTAGGCAGAGAGGCAGGCAGAGAGAGGGGGTGGGGAAGCAGGGTCCCCACTGAGCAGAGAACCCGATGCGAGACTTGATCCCAGAACCCTGAGATCATGACCTGAGCCGAAGGCAGAGGCTTAACCCTCTGAGCCACCCAGGCGTCCCTTCAGTTTTCTGCTTTATAAAGTGGGGCACATGCTGCTGCCTCTGCAGGGTCATTTAGAGGGAGCGGTGGGATCATCATTGTTGTGGACTTCTGGTTCTCATGACCCGAGAGGTGTCTCTTCACGCCCTCTCATAGACGGGCAGTTGGAAGGGCATGCTCTCAGTCACAGTGGGCATCGTGGCTGGTCACTGGCTCCAGCGGCAGAGCCACGGTAGGAGTGTAGGCTGCCTTGTCCTCTGCTGTGTCCTTAGTGCCCAGCACATAGTAGGTGCTCAATAAATGTCAGGCCAGCACCCCTGCCTGCATGGAGCTTATGGTCTATAGATGGTGCTGATTGTAATGGGGGAAGATAAAGCAGGGAAAGGGATACTGGAGGATATTTAAAGATATTTGTAATTTTAACTCCCCAGGGGCCAAGGAAAGCCCACAGAAAAGTACCATATGAGTAGAGACTCTAAAGTGGTAAAGGAGCAAGTTGTGCAGCTCTCTGGGGGAAGGGGCTTCCAGCAGCAGGAACAGCAAGTGCAAAGGCCCTGAGGTAGGCCCATGCCTGGAGTGTTTGAGGAACAGAAGGGAGCTAGAGATCCAGGAGTACAGTGAGCAAGGGGTGTAGAGGGTGAGGGCAGGGCTCCCTGCTCTGACCTCAGCTGAGGGCACCAGACTCTAGGCTGGATGGAGGCAGCTGGAAAGAGGCTAAGGAACACCTTCTTTGGAGTCTTGGTGACAGTATCTATGTTCCATATCTGGCAACAGTGTCCCCTCTCACCTACTTGGGTGCTTTACCCCCTCTGACTTGGCCTGTAGCCCTCTTCATTTACCTGTTCAGATGCAGGGGGCTCGGCCCTCGAACCTGGGGCTGAGGCAAGAGGCCCAGAGGTTCCTGGGAAATGCTCCCCACAAAAGTCCAGGAGGGAGGCCCTGCTGACTCCTCAGAGAGGACTTGTCAGATGAGAGCAGAATCCAGTCTGACTCTCAAAATATAGGGGGCACCCTGAGGCCAGATAGGGCAGGAGTTGGTGAAGTCACTCCAGGAAATTAGAGACCTGGGATTGACACTGGGAAGGAAGTCTAGGGCCCAAGGTGTCCAGGTAAGCGGGGCAGGAATGGGGGTCCTGGGAGAAGCCTGCAGAGGCTTTCACTGCCCACCCTCTGGGCTGGCTTCTGGAGCCTGGCTTAGCTCTGCCTGGCAGTGGAGGAAAGAGGGTTGGCTCTGACAATGGGAGTGACCGAGAAGTTCATTACAAACCCTGCACTGGGGAGGCAGGGGGTTCTAGAGGGAAGTCAACAGACAGGTGCCAGAGGCCAGGAGGTCCAGCCAGCCCAGGCTGTGCCATCAGCATTCAAAGCTCAGGTGGGCCCAGAGGTGACACCCAAAAGGAAGGCCTGGACCCGGAGTGTGTGCTGTTCCCTGTCAAGGTCATGCACACCAGTGAGAGCTAAGTCTGATGGGCCAATTTGGTCCTCATCCTGATTCAACACCAAAGGTACAGCCTTCATGCTGGCTTGCCTCAATTCCATGTCCCTCTTTATGTTTGAGAACTTCTCTTTTGGAGCTCCTTTGAGGCTTCTTCCTTCCTCTCTCTTTCTCCTTCCCTCCCAACACTCGCCTGCCCCAGGTGCTCTCAGTCTGGTGGGGAGGACAGACCAGGGCTCATGAGCCCAGCGTGGTGTATGGAGGGGAGGTCTTAGAGCTAGGTGAGATTTCCCGGCAGTGTAGGGAAGTGCTGGTTCCTGGGAGAGTCAGGAGGGCTTCTTGGAGGAGGCATCACTCAATGAGAGGACTGGAAGAGGAGCAGTTACATGGGAGTCTAAGGTGGGGTAGAGGGCAGGGCACTGCAGACAGAAGGGCACATATGTAGGAGTGCAGCATGCCCAAGAGACTGCAGAAGGTTCTCTATGGCTGCCATTCATCTCTGAGGGCTGAGGGGGCCATGAGAGAGAGGAGGCTGAGCAGAAAACACACTGAAGGTCTTAGGGGGACTGATAACCCAAGAGTGCTGGTCACATGCCATCTCTCGTCTGTAGCCCTGGGAACACGGGGCATTGTCTGCACTATGGAGATACCCAGGCATGGAGGTTAGGGTCTTCAGCCCAGGTCACCCAGCCTGTGAATAAATGATGGGACAGGACTAGCACCCCTTAGCCTCTTCTCCCTAACCAAGACTTGAGACCTGCCCCTAAGGGCCACAGGGAGCCATAGCATGCTTTAGAGCTGTGGACAGAAGCTTGTGGTGAGCACAGTATCAGGTTCCAGGACAGAAGGGGAGCTCCCTCCTTCCCCTTCCATGGGGCTCTGGTGAGAGCTGTCCAAAAGGCACTGCCTTGGACCTGGAAGACAGCAGGGATCCTCTGGGGGTTGACAAGCCCAACTGCTTCGTGCCTGGAAGCAGGCAGCCAGAACTTATATGCCAGTCCTGAGCCCTTCTGCCTCCTGTTCTGGAGCCTTCTGCTCCCCTTGCTGCAGGGGCAGCTCCAGGAGGTGGGAGGGAGACTCCCTGCAGCCCCCTGGGGGTTTGGGCAGCTGTGTTCTCCCGGAGCCTGTCTCTCTGGAGCGGACTCGGCTTCCCTTCCATGCTCCTCTCCCCCCTTCTCCCTGCCATGTGTCCCCGATGCCCTCATCTTCCCTCCCCGGGAGCCATGCCATCTGTGAGCTTGGCAATCTCATGTACACTCTTCCGTTCAGCTCACTTGTCAGGGTTTTAAATAAGACCCGCTCTCACACCGATCCCTAGGGTGGCCTCACTTTCTATGCTTTTGCTTCCAGAGGGACCTATTTGTCCCTTTTCTTTGCTTTCTGTTCCTAAGCCAGGACTTCGGCATGGTAGAAGAAGCCCGGCCCCTCAAAAATGCAAATCGTGGGCATGTTCTCCTGGGTCAGAACCTTCAGGAAATCCTAGATACCATGTCCTGGCTCTCGAGGAACCTCTTAGCCTCTCCGGAGTGCCGGCCGCCTGTTTACATACAGCACGACCCCACCATCTCCGCCAGTGACTTCTGCGTGCCCAGCACCCCTCGCTCGGTGGAGTGCCTCCTGAAATTCTTTACCCCAGGGCCCTCGGCATGCGTCATTCCTGCTCCTCAGTGTGTCCTGATTCTTTCACCTGCACCACCAGACAAATGCGTGCCCGGAGGTGGAAGGCAGCCCTGTGTCTGAGATCCTTGGCCGGCGAAAGCAGGTGTGGGAAGGTGTTTTCACTCCGCGCACCGGCTCTGATAGATGACCGCTGCGAAGTGGGGTGCGGAGAGATCCCAGGCTGCACTTGGACTTGGTGGGAAACAATCTGATGATGGATTAGTGATGTCTGCTATGACGGTGAGGGAGCAGAGGGATGGTGTGTATGCTAGAATGTTCCATCTGAGGCCAGGGAGATTTGCCTCTTACCCTATCCTCTCTCTCCACGCCATGTGCCCTGGAAGCTGGCAGAGTGGTATGGTGCCCATTGGTGGCCTGGAGGGCTGAGTGGGAGACAGGTTGGTCCCAGCTGGTTTGAAGAATAGTTAGGAATTGCTCTGTCTTGAGATGTGTGCTTTTCCAAGGGCATGTGCCTCACCAATAGCAAGTCAGGATGTGCCCCCTATGACAAGGTGGGCTGAGGCAGCTCTGGGAGGTTGGGGATGAGCAGGGAAGGTTTATCCTGGCACCAAGCATTGAGATTGTTCTAGCTGCGCTGCAAAGGGCTTGGTCTCACTGGGCAGAGGGGCTGCATGGTTATAGCATTTTTGGTCTGTACCCAAGGATGACTCTCAGGCTCCTGGAGGTGGGATGTGGGGAAGGGACACAGGGCTGGGGGCTCCCCAGAACCCATGAGAGGCACCAAGCACAGCTGTTCCCACTGAGACCCTGGGTCCTTTCCCTTCCTCCCTGCGTGAAAAGTAGAAGTGACACCAGGTTCGCTGAAGGTTTATTGTCAGGTGAGCCTGCTGATTCAGGGAAGGGCCAGCTTCTGGTGGAACAGAAATCCCAAGGGCTCTGGGATCTTACAAAGCAGGGGATAAACGAAAGTGCAGCATGTCTGGGGCCTGGTGTGCTTTCTGGGCACAAAGCTGTGCCATGGATTTGCTGTGTTGCTTTAGGCAAGTTGCTTCCCCACTCTGTGCTCATCTTTCTTCTTGGTACAAGGAAAGGGAGTGATCAGAGATCTAAGGGCCTTTTCTGCTCTAACTGTGGAAGTGGGCTGTCCCAAGCACCACGCTGTGTCTGACGAGCTTCAGGCAGGGAGTGTCTGAGGTTGAAGGCTGGCAGTGGTGAGGCATCCTGGGACCCCCTACTCCCAGACACGGACCGCATGCTCCTGCTCATGCATGAGGTGGCACGTGGGCCGCCGTAGAAGTGATGATCGATGGACTGTTGACATCAGCCTCTTCAGGGTCAGGAGAAGCTGAGCCTGTTTCTGGCCCCTTCCGTAGGCCTGCCTCTCCCCAGGGCTGGTTTTGCTAGGAGGTGGCACAGCCTTTCAGAAGAACCTCCAGTCCCTCTCCATCCCCGGTGCTCCCTTCTCTCTCTCTCCAGCTCCAACATGCCCTGAGATTCCAGCCACGCTGAGTGGTCCACAGCTTCCTGTTGGATTTCTCCTCCGGGCATTTGCACCTGCTGACCCCTCTTGTGGGTCCCTTTCCTTCCTCTATCCCTCTCTCTTCCTTCAACGTCAGCCTGGGTGGATCTCTGTGGGTGTGCCCTCTGCCCTGTGCCCTGCACCTGGATGGAGGTAGAGGAGATCCAAGACCACCCCTCCTGCGGTGCCCCACACCTGCCTTGTCTGTTGAATTCTGTGCCACACTGCCTGATGTCAGGTCGCGAATTTGAGAGTGGCCCTTTTACTTTCTGTCCTGGTTCCTCCTCATCAGATCCTTAAAAGGAAATTGTACTTATGTTAGTTGGGCTAGGCCAGTCTGTGCTGCATTAACGAATGTGTCTTGAAATCTCAGTGGCTTAAAATAAGCAAATCTAGCTCTTGCCCATGAAGACTCTGAGATGAGTTGGAGGACTCTCCAGGATGGTCCCATTTCACATTGTACCTCCAAGCTCCAGGGTAGATCTGTGGCTCTCCCATCTCTCCATGGGCCTCCATGGTCACTGCTAGAGGGGTAGCCCATGGAGATGACCTTGTGCCCTTTATTTTATTTCCTTTTACTTAAAAAACTTTTTAAAGATTTTATTTATTTGAGAGGGGTGGGGAAAAGCAGAGGGAGAGAAAGAATCTTAAACAGACTTCTCGCTGAGTACAGAACAGATTTGAGACTTGATCTCATGACCTTGAGATCATGACCTGAGCTGAAACCAAGAGTTAGATGCTTAGCCGACTGAGCCACCCAGGCTTCCTGGCCCTGTGCCTTTTAGACTCCTTTCCCTGGAAAGTGATCTCTTCTGGTCACCTTCACAGGCCAAAACTGGTCTCATGACCCACCTGGGGCTAGGAAGTGAGTCATCCATGTGCCAGGGACAGGGACCAGGATCTGGGTGAGCACCAGAGACTCTGCCACAGTCCATGAATCAAAACGGATTAGAACCTTTGGTTTCGAGACTGGCTGTGGCCAAGGAGTGGCATTAGTCTGGACAGACCTCGGAATGCCTCCCATGGAATGTTGTGGACAGCAGAACGGGGGTCTGGAGAGGGCTGGGGTCTCCTCTGAGATGGCAGCTGCAGTCTGCAGGGGGGCCAGAAGTGGACCCCACTTCTCTCATTGTCCAGGCCCTGTCCTTCCTTTTTTCTCATCCTGATGCCGAAGCCCGGACTCCCACTGTCTGATCCCGCTGCGTGATGCAGGCGGGGGTGGGGTGGCATCGTTGGGGCTCTTGTGAAATTATTTTAAGACCTTGGAAAGCAAATTAGAATTTCAAACCATCCAGCCCTCTTGAAAGCAGACCGGGGGTGTGTTAGAAGTAATTTAATTTTTACTTTGTTTTATTAATAGGACGTGGGAGGTGAGGGGAGGGTGTGAGATGCAGTGGAGGGGGCTGGCTGTCGAGCCTGGCTTGATGGAACCAGTCTGGCATCAGGAGCGTTGGAGGAGAGCAGGGGTGGAGGCACCCTGAGGATGAAGGGTGGAGGATGTCCGGGGAGCATAGGCAGAACTGGGGACTCTCGCTTGTACCAAAGAGCTTCTGACCTGGTGCCCTGATCTCTCTGGGATTGGGGGCTGTGTCTGTTTCCCAGGGGCGCTATAGCAAATGGCCACAAGCAGAGTGGCTTCCAACGATGGAAGTGTATCCTCTCATAGTTGCAGAGGCCGGAAGTCTGAAACATGGATCACCGTTCTGAAATCAAGGTGTGGGCAGGGCCGTGCTCCCGCCAAAGGCTTTCCGGGGGGATTGTTCCTGGTGCCTTCTGATACTCCTTGGCTTGTAGCCACATCCCTCTGCTCCCTGTCTCTGTCCTCCTTCCTGGGTGGTTCTGTATCTTCTTCTCTTAAGACACTAGGAACTTACAAGTCATTAGATTTAGGCCCTAACTGAAATACAGGATGATTTCATCATGAGATCCTTAGCAAATGACATCCACATAGACCCTATTTCCAAATCAGTTCATATTCTGAGGTCCCGGGTGGACGTGAGTTTTTAGGGGACATTATTCAGCCCACTACAGGGGCTCCTGATGGGTGGGCTTTAGGTGGGGACACACCACACAGATCCCTAAGAAAACTTGTCATGTACACCCCCCCCCAAAGACACATAGAATGCTTTGATTTGTCGAAGACTTCAAGATAAGGGACAGTCTTCTTGCAGGACACATCTCTGGCAGGTGGGACTGTTAGGACATAGGATGGGTCATGGGGATCCCAGCTAGAAGGTGGGGGTGGGGAGGATCTGGAAAGCGGGCATTGATGAAGGGGCTGGTGGGAACAAAGAGGAAGTGGGCAGAGGGCTCTTCTGGGGGGACCATGACAGTGGGTTGTACCCCTCAGGAGTCACAGTCACCTTTAAGAATATAAAATTTTCCGGGACGCCTGGGTGGCTCAGTTGGTTAAGCGGCTGCCTTCGGCTCAGGTCATGATCCCAGCGTCCTGGGATCAAGTCCCACATCGGGCTCCTTGCTCAGCAGGGAGCCTGCTTCTCCCTCTGCCTCTGCCTGCCACTCTGCCTGTGCTCGCTCCTGCTCTCTGTCTGACATAAATAAATAAAATCTTTAAAAAAAAGAATATAAAATTTTCCATATTCTTCCCCAGAAAAATGTACATTACAAACACACACACCTTTGATGTACAACTCCGGGGGCAGGTGTCTTCCGTGCCCCAAAGCCCACCTCTGGGCCCCCAAAGATCCTGGTTTGCACTACCACCAGAGGAGAGTTTCAGAACAAATGTGGGGAAACAGCCCAAAATGCTGTGGGTGGATCCCTGGATGGCACCATGGATAGTGCCATGGGTGGAGCCATGGATGGTGCTATGGATGGTATTGTGGACGATGCCATGGGTGGGACTGTGGATGGAGCCGTGGATGGCACCATGGACAGTGCCGTGGATGGAGCCGTGGACAGAGCCATGGATGGAGCCGTGGATGGCATCATGGATGGTATTGTGGATGGAGCCGTGGATGGTGCCATGGATGGCACCATGGACAGTGCCGTGGATGGAGCCGTGGATGGGGCTGTGGATGGTGCCATGGATGGAGCCGTGGATGGTGTTGTGGACGGAGCCGTGGACAGTGTCCACAGTTCAGGTTGGATGCGGCACTTAGGAAGTGGGGCTGGAACTCCGGTATCTGCTGGTTTGAGGATTACAAGAGATAATGCGGGAGAAAGTGCATCCTGGTTTTAGAAGCTAAAGTACTTAAAGTACTTCATCTTTTTTGTGTGTGTATGTGTTAAACCTTACAAAGCAGGATCCCTTCGTGGTAGGGAAAATGAGGAAATGCAGATAAGCAAAAGGAGGAAAATCCCTTTAATCTCCTTACCCAGAAAGCCATAGTGACCGCCCTGATCTATGACCTTCCGAACCTTCTCCTCCATGTTTCATTTGGCATGAAGAGCGTGATAATACACGTTAATAGGGAAGCTCACATTTTAACCTAAAATGTTTAACACCTTTGTGTGTGAAGAAATGCTCACGAACCATCGATACTAGCCGCATGGGGTTCTGTTGTCCAGAAGCTCCGTTACTTAACCAGTCTTCTGTTCTTTGGACAAATGGCCCTGTTTCCTTTCCTTCTTTATAAACAATTGTCCTTGGAACATCCTTGCCGCTCCTGCCGTGTATCTGCTTCTGTAGGGGGAAGTGTGTTGTAAGCACTTTCTTGACACCAGCCTTTGGCATGGGTCTGTGCCTGGGGCATGGTGGTGCTGGGAGCGGAGGGGGAGGCCACTTGTTTTCATGCTTTCTGGGGTCCTGGCTGGGTCCCAGTGTCGGGTTAGGCCTGGGGGCGCTCCGTGAAGGTGGTGTGCGTTATTTAAGACCTTTATGACTTCATGCTGTGTCCTGGACTGAAGTGGCTTGGAAGTCAGGGAAAGGAGTCCTCTTTCTCTGCCCATTGGCTCTCTGCATCATCGGCACCCCTTGGCCCTTGAGCGTGGCCTAGAGATAAGCTCTCAGTTTCTCGTGAGCTCGAGTGGACCCAGGAATGCATGGCCGTGTGCTGGAGATGTCGGTCATCTCCTGGGCTCTTTGGCAGGCCACATGTTCTCCTCTGTTCTAAGAGAAGCTGTTCTCTGGGGGATGCACCTCTCAGGCCCCATTGGCCTAGAATTTTCCAATGATAAAGCTCTTGGCCTGGGATGATCCAAGATTTCCTGGTCCGTTGGCTCATGGTTGGGGTTTCTGAGGCAGGTCTGGATCCCCTCTAGGTCCAAATGGGTCTGTCCTCCAGCCAGCCTGCCTGCCTCTAACCGTGCGGACAGGCCAAATGCTCAACTGTGTCAGGCTCTGTTGTCTCTGGTATGGGAGGAGAGCCCCTTACTTAACGTGCCTCATGGGAAGCTTGGAAAGTTGGTTACCTTGACCCCTGTGGGTGAAGAAAAAGTACCATATGTTTGGAAGAATGAGTTATAAATACCCATTTTCTCAGGAGTTGTTACTGTTCAGAAACTGAACTTTTATTCTCTTTGTCTGCAGTTTTTAGATTGATTGACTTATTAGAGAGAGACAGAGGAAGGAGGGGCAGAGGGAGAGAGAGAGAGAGACACTCAGACTCTCTGCTGAGCGTGGAGCCTGATGTGGGGTTCTGTCTCACAACCCTAAGGTCACGACCGGAGCCAAAATCAAGAGTCACGCTCAGCTGACCCCACCACCCAGGTTCCTCTCTGTCTGCAGTTTTTTGACAGCAGTCTAGAACAATATAGAACGGTAGGAAAGAGTTAGCGGGTCCCCCCTCCTGCCGAGCACTCTTCTGAATGCTGTGTGTACATTAACTCATTTACTCCCTGTGAGATAGGCACCATCCTTCTCCCCATTTTATGGACAGGGAAGACTGAGGCCCAGGGAAACCGCATGGTATATTGAAAGAGTGTGGGTGGTGGAGTTAGAGGAGACACAGCCGGGATGTTTTCGACCTGCTGGCCATGTGACCTCTGAACCCGTTCTGTCCTCTGTGAAGGGGAAGTAAACCCTAGGCTCGGAGGGTTTTCCCGCGGCAGCGCTGACTGCGAGGGCTCGGTGTGTGCAGCAAGCACCGGGGAGGGCAGTCTCCGTGCGAGGTTTCATTGATTGTGGATGAGAGGACTTGGACCGGCCCCTTCTGTTCTAGGGGGGTAGGTAGGTTGTTGCAAGGGCAGCTGGGAGTTCGGATGCCCCTGTCCTCACCTCCTTCCTGGTCTCTCGGGGTCTCAGATATCTGTCCCCTGCTGGGATGGGGTGCCTGCAGGGTCCTTAGCCCCAGGCACTTCTTAGCTGGTTTGTACCTGCTATCCTTTATCCTGATGGTCACGCCTTACAGTTTTCAGTATGTTCTCTCAATTCAACTTTTTCTCTCTTAATTTGATGAGCGTGTTCACTTTCTCTTGCGGTAACACATTACGGTAGACTTCAGGGCTGAAACAGCACACATGGACCATTTCACTATTTTTGCGGGCCAGGGGCCCCGGCCCGGCTGAGCTGTACCCTCTGCCCGGGTCCGACGAGCCTGCTGTCAATGTACCATCTGGGCCGTGTGGCCGTGGGAAGGTTGGTCAGGGAAGCATCTCCCCCCACGCCCATTCAGGTGGCTGGCAGAGTTGGCTTCCTTGTGGTTGTCTGATGGAGGACGTTCATACTCTTCTGGCTGGTGGCCGGGAGGGCGCTCGGGCCCTGCAGGCCACCATCAGTTCCTGGTGGCTGCCCACAGACCTCCGCCTCATGGCCCTCTCCAGAGGCAGCTGGCCACACGGCAGATCACTTCTTCAAGGCCGACAGTGGAGACTCGGTCTTCAGCCTGTGAGTGCAGAGTCTTACGGAAGGAAACACAACCATCGGGGATCCCATCCCCTTGGTAGTGTTTGGTTGGCAGGAAGCAAGCCCCAGCTGCACCTACACACGAGGGTGGGGGGGATTTTACAAATACGGAGACCATCAGGGTCACCTTCAGGCATGTCTGCCACAATGAGCTTAATAAGCTTATTTACACTGTGTAAAATAAGAGTAATTAGTTCAAATCATTTTCCTCGGAGTGAAGAATATATAATCTGTTTTGGCTATCAGATCTCTGTTTTGCTTTGTAGTGGCGGGCTGTGTTCTAGAGAGTTAAGGGTACCAGAAGAATAAGGTGTTTATCTTCTTGCTTGAAATGTGTTTGTCTTTTTTTTTTTTTTTTAAGATTTTATGTATTCATTTGACGGAGAGAGAGAGAGATCACAAGTAGGCAGAGAGGCAGGCAGAGAGAGAAGGGGAGGCCAGCCCCCCGCGGAGCAGAGAGCCCGATGCGGGGCTCGATCCCAGGACCCTGAGATCATGACCTGAGCCCAAGGTAGAGGCTTAACCCACAGAGCCACCCAGGCGCCCCTGTTTGTCTTTTTTGACTAAATTACGGTGAAGTGAGAGGAAGACGGGAGCAAGTCGGGGATGGAATGAGCCCGAGGTCAAAGGTGATAAAGGGAGGGGAACATGTGTGTGTGCTTCAGTACACAAATGTCAGTGCCCCTTTATTTTCATTTTCTTATTATTTTTATTTTATTTTGAGAGAGAGAGAGAGAGAGAGAGCATGTAAGTGGGGTGGTGGGGACAGGCAGAGAGAGAGAATCACAAGCAGACTCCTCGCCGAGCCCGGAACCTAATGCGGGGCTTGATCCCATGACCCTAAGATCATGACCTGAGCCGAAACCAAGAGTTGGACGCTCAACCGACTACACTCCCCCAGGCGCCCCCATGTCAGTGCCTTTTTATAGACAGTTTTATATAAATGCATAACTCTTATGTTATACATTTTAGCCTATTTTTCCTTCTGTCTGTTGCATCCCTTAACCCTCCTTCAGTGACCTCACCCTCCCTCTCCTACCCCGAGACCATCTAGTACAGATCTTTTCATATTTTCCCACATTCTTAGAATCACATACAGACTTAGACCAATGTTTTCATGTTCCTGGGTCACCTCTCACTCACCGATGTCCTGTGGAAACCCCGCCATATGGAGAGCTGTAGTTCTAGCACATTCTTTTTAACGACTATATAGTATTCCAGAGTGGGGATGTACAGTCATTCACGGCCCGTTCCCTGGCTGAATGTTATTCCTTGTCCGTTTGTTACCATAAGAAGCAGCATGACGAGGCACCTCCGTGCACACATCCATCCTTAGGTCCATCCTTAGATTTTACTTCTCTGGCACCTAATTCCAGGAGTTGAGTCATGCAATGGATTTGTGTGCTTTTAATTTTCACAGCTCTTGCCAGCTTGATTTTCCTGGAGGCTCAATGTTTCACATTTACCCCAGAAGTCTGAGAATTGTCCTTTCCCTGTATCATGCCAGCAAGAGTTGTTACTAGTCTCATTGATTTTTTTTTTAAGATTTTATTTATTTATTTAACAGAGAGAGAGAGATCACAAGTAGGCAGAGAGGCAGGTGGGGGGAGGGGGAAGCAGGCTCCCTGCTGAGCAGAGAGCCCGATGAGGGGCTCGATCCCAGGACCCCGAGACCATGACCTGAGTGGAAGGCAGCGGCTTACCCTACTGGGCAGACGGCAGCCACTGGGTGGGCAGTGGCTTACCCACCCAGGCGCCCCTGGTCTCATTAGTTTTGACCAAGTTGGGAGGTATAAAGCTCGTCATTCCTTTTAATTTGCATTTCCCCGGCTAGCAGTGGGTCTGAGCAGCTTTTGAGCTGTTTGGCTCTTCGGACACTCTCACCTGTGAATCACCTCTGCGAATCCTTTGCTCATTTGTCCATAGGGTCATTTGTCCCCTTCCTGTGGACCTGTCCGCATTCTGTCTCGCGTACTTGTTAAGCCTCTTCTGGCCTCTGCGGAGCGGTCCTCTTGCCCGAGATCCTCCTTTGTTTGGTCCTGTGTTTACGGTATGTTTCGCATGCAAGCTTCTGAATTGCTACGTGGTTAGAAACACCCATCTTTGGGTGCCTGGGTGGCTCAGTGAGTTAAGTGTCTGCCTTCAGCTCAGGTCGTGATCTCAGGGTCCTGGGATGGAGCCCCGCATCGGGCTCCCTGCTCAGCGGGGAGCCTGCTTCTCCCTCTGCCTCTGCCTGCTTCTCCCCCAGTTTGTGCCCTTTCTAACTCCATCATATAAATAAATAAAATCTTTAAAAAAAAAAAGAAAGGAACACCCATCTTCCCTACCGTGGTTTCTGGGTCTCCAGAGTCAGTCTGGAAGGCTTTCTTATCCACATTCGTTTGCTTTATTTTTGCAATAGTTCAGTCTGATATTTGCCACATGTATGACCTGGGCCCAGCCCTGGGCCAGACACTCAAGACATGGATTATATAAGAAGTGTCCCACCCTCAAGGAACCCAGTGTCACCTAGATAATTACACCCAGCTTGACAGCATAAGAGGCCACAGTCAGGGGGCTGCTGCCCCAGCTCAAAGCCTTCCAGTCAGGAGACAGGAGACAGGGGTGTCGAGGCTGAATGACCTCAGCACAGACAAGTGGGATGTGGGCTAGTCCAAGCCCCCAGGAAAGTGGCTGTGTGCCATGGGCATCTTCATTCATTCACGACCTGTGAGGCCTGGGGCAGCCTGGGCTCATGTTGGGGGCTGCTGGCTGAGTTATCCAGGTGAGGAAGGGGCCGTCGAGGGGGAGTTCCTAGAGGAAGGAAGAGCAGGAGCTGTGGCCGCAGGGTTGTGCTACTGAGGAGGCCCCACCCGGGCCACAGGGAGGGGTGTGGGTACAGGGGGCAGGGGAGGTGTGCCACCATGCTGCAGAAGAGACCCAGAGTCGGTGCCCCTGGCAGAAGATGTGGTGGAGGAGAGCGTGGAAACTTCACTCCTTCCTGGGACCTCTGTGGTGGGAGTGGAGGGCCTGTGTTGGCCAGCCGATGTCCTGGCTCGCCACAGTCCACCTCTGGGCTGTGAGCTGCTCCTGACTTGTGGTCACCAGAGTGGGCTACGTGGATCCCCAGGAAGGTGCGAAAAGAGCCACAGAGCACAAGAGAGAGAATTAGAGCTTCATTCCTATTTCCATCCTCATCTCCTCGTCTAGAGGTGTGTTTCGATGTCTGTTTAATGATGCACATAAAACGAGGAAGGCAGAGCGCGTTTACAATGATAAACAAACACATATTGGGACGTGTGCGCCATGAGAAGTTTGGAGACCGTGGATCCTAGGGGATGAGCTACTTCAGCGCCCCAGCCACCCCAAGGGTGGGGGGACCCATGTCACGGGAGGGAGGGACACTCCTGTGGGTGGGGGGCAGACCGGGGAGGATAGTTACCCAGGTGGGAGTAAACCTCTCCCAGGCTTCCAGAAGCATCGGGTCCTTCTCCTATGTCCCCTCCATGGAGCAGCCCCTTCCAATCCCACTTACCTTTCATTTTAGCCTTTTTTATTTCCTTTAGAAAATATTTTGTGATTTGTGATTTGCATCTGTTCTACCCTTGGACTGGAAGCTCCCTGAGGGCAGGGAACCGGATGTCTCTGTCTCGGGGCCCTCCCCAGATCTAGGACAGTGCTCGGCACAAAGCTGGTACTCCTACCTCATCACAGCATAAGCAATGTGTGTGTTAGCACATTTTAGGTGTTTTCCAAGCCCCACGACAGGAGGCATCATTTTGTAGGTGAGAAACTTGGATTCAGAGAGGCTGAGTAATTTGCTCAATGTCACACAGCTAGTTGGGTGGAGGAAGACGGGGAAGGGAGCTAACAACTTCTGAGCGCCTTCTACATAAATGTCTGGTCTCCCCTAACTTGGTACACCCTTACTGGCTATGAAAAGTAAGGTGAGGCTTGGGAAGAGACTTACCCAAGACCACTCAGCTGGGGGGGGGAAGAGCTGGGATTTGAGCCCTGGTCCATTTGGGTCCTGGGCACATTTTCTTTCCAGCATCTCAATGCCAGTTCCTTTATTCTGGGGTTTCCAGGGTCTGGCGGTGGCTCTGTCCATCGGGGGTGCATCTGGGCACACACCACGTGGTGGGCTCCCTGGGCAGACACCCGCGGGGGCAGCGGTAGGGAGGCGGCTGGGTTGGGCTGCCTGACAGTGGGTGCTGGTCCAGGCGCCCCGGTGCCTGGCTCATTCGCCTGCTTGACGAGGCGAGTGATGTTTTATGCATGGCGCCTAATTTTGCCCCGGCGGTCTCTGGCTATATTTAACACCATTAATCATTATTGTTGGCTCCCGGGGGGATGGATCCCTGATTAGTGTCAGAAACACATCACACGAGGAAGAGAGAGGGGAAAAATAAGAGCTCTCCTCCGCCCCGCCCCGCCCCGATGCCTCCGAACTGGAGCCGAGATGCGTGTTCTCAGCACCCTCCTCCCCGCCATCTGGGGAGTGCGTGACTCCGGCTTTTCCTTGGTTTGGATCCCAGACCTCCAGTGCTGGGCCTGCAGCCCAGTGGGGCGCCTTGGCACCCCCTCCTCTTTGCATCAGAGAGCGGGCAGCTCAGCCAAGCGAGTGTAAGAAAGGCCCGTCCAAGCACTTATTAGGCTCCTACTGTAGCCCAAGGTCCCCGCCCAGTGCCTTACCTACCTTATCCTCAACACACTGCCTCTCATCTTCCCAGCGGATGGATTTTCAAGCCTCCTTGACAAAGGGGGAACTGAGGCTCGGAGGCAGGTTTCACAGGCTTGTGCCCGTGTGATCAAACATGTGGGAACAGGCTGGGTGTACCAGGGACTCCTTGAGTGTTGCATGACCACGTGGCTTTGCCTTCCGCTATCTGGAAGGGTTTTCCTTGGCATCAGGCACAGGAAAGAGCCCAGTCTTTCTCATAATCAAATGTAAACCCGCGCAGAGACCTGGGTCTGTGCACATTTATTCTCTGCCCTCTTTGGGCCTCAGGTAGGTGATGGGAAGCCCCTTCTTACCCATACCCTCCTTCCCCTGCTCATCCTGCCCCCACCTTCAGGTTGGCAGCGGGAACAGTGGCTCCTGTCTTGTCTGAGATCATGGGACTCTCTCCTGAGCCCTCGTGGTCCTAGTGGTGGCCTCCCCTGGCTTGACTTTGAATAGGGCTTTGTCAAGTCCTTCCGCAGCAACAGGAAGACGGGAGATACCAGGAAAGAGAAGGTGAGGACAGAGGACACTGTCCTCCCATCACTCATCACCTAGATGGGTGGCAGATCACAGGTCAAGGAGAGTTAAAAGTCAGTGGGGTGGAACAGGAGATGGACCCAAGAGACAGGGGCCATGGGAGGACGGCGTGTCTTCTGTTGTAGGAATGTTCAAATCCAGCAGCTTCCCTGGACAGGGGTGACTCTCTGGGGTCCCCAGTTGTGAGGAGGGGGTGGTTTGCAGTGGCCAACTGGGGCTCTCACCCTGGTGTGGGCGGAGCTGAAGCGTGTGACCACTAGCCATGCGCATGGGCCCTGTGCAAAGGGCTCTGTCCACCGAGGGTTAATGCTACCTGGGTAAAAACGGGAAAGGGTTTTGATTTTTCCACTTTTTGCCCTTAACAGGTATTTCTTCAAATTCTCCTTTCTTGGACCTCAATGTCTTTGGGCAGTTTCCAGTATTTTCTGGCCCCTTTCAGTTATTCGAACATCATCTCATGTCCCAGCCAAAGCTCCCTATTAATCCCCCTCCCCCAGCTTCTCCAGGTCCTCAGAAGGGGCATAGGGAAGGGGGCTCACTCTTTAGTGGGCTGGGCAGGTGGCAGGGGGAGGGTGCCGTCTGCTCTGGCTTGGGTTGGTTCTGTGCTTTCTGGGGGTCCTGCTGCTCTGATGGCACCCCCAGGCTCCTGCTCCTTGATAAAACTCTCATCTCTTTGCCGACATCATCCATCCATGGCCAGCACTCTGTGCTCTGTGAGGCTGACCTCCTGTGCTCAGTATGCGTGGGGACAGTTGGTGTTTAGGACTGGTTCTGCTGCCACGTGGCCAGTCCTGGCAGGCGACAAGAGGGGGTTAGGGAATCTGAGAATTCTTGGCCTTTCTCATCTCTCAGTTGGCTTCAGCTGTAATCCCAGGGCACCTGGAAAAGTCTCTTCCACATTAGTTATGTGCAGATTTCTCTTGTCTTCTTGCAAATATTCCGTTTGGTTTATGGGGTTACCCCTATCACAGATAAGGAAACAGAAGCTCAGAGAGGTGCAGTCATTTATCCAAGGCTGGTCAGCAGTGGAAGGTGGGTAAGATTTGAACCCAGATCTGGCTGGGGCACCAGGGTGGCTCAGTCTTGGTTTTGGCTCAGGTCATGATCTCAGGGTCATGAGAGGGAGTCCCGCGTCGGGCTCCAAGTTCAGTGTGGAGTCTGCTTGAGATTCTCTCTCTCCCTCTGCCCCTCCCTGCCACGTACCCTCTCTTTCTCAAATAAATAAATCTAAAAAAAAAAAAAAAAAAAAAAAAGGAACCCAGGTCTGGCTAACCTTATGGCCTTTGCATGAGAGCCTGGATGATGGATTCTAACTCCTTGGACTGGGATCTCAGCGCTGCTGTTTCTTAGCTATGTGACCTTGGGCAGAGTTCCTTAGCTTCCTTTTCTTTAGTTGCCTCGTTTGTAAGACAGGGATGACAATGAACAATACCCAGGGTTGTGGGGAGGGTGGGATATATTATATCCCAAGACCCACTTTTACATGAACCATGAGGGATGTTGCTGGCGTTGTCCATGGACTGCATTGACCCCTCTAGGTCCCACAGGAGAAAGGGCTTTCAGGCCTCAAAGCCTGGAAAATAGATATGAAGCAACCAACTGTCACCATGAGTTGTATTCCCCTCTTTGCTTTGGCTGCTAGGAAGCTCAGATTGCAGCAAGCATGTAGGCCTTCCTGGTCTCATCTTATTTTTTCTACTTTCCTCTTTCCTGTAATTTTTTTTAATGTCACTGTGTCTTACTATCTACTGTATGAAGTTATAGAACATTTTCCAGGTTGTCACAGACTGATGTTGCCATCACAGGGCAAGTTGAGGACGATGTAGAGATTCTAGAGAATTACTCTTCCAGATAGTGCCTAGTCCTTCCCCCTCAGAGAAGAGCATACTTAAAAACCAATTGCTCTTGTGGGAGGGAGTGGGTGAGCAATATTAGAAATTCCCTTTAACCTTTTAAATGCTGAGTTAGTAGGACAATGTGCTGATAAGGCCTGCAAAAGGAGGATTACATCCTTGTATCAGCTTAAGGTTGATGCCAACTAAGAGGTCTAAGCAAGAGAGAAGTTGATTCACTCCCACATTCAAATAGTGTAGAGTTGGGGTCCACTCTGACCTGGCATGGGGCCCACAGTGCTGGGGCCCATCTTCCTCTCCATTTCTGATATGTGTAGCTTTTATTCCCCAAGCCCATCATGCTCCCAGCCGGTTCCTAGAGCTTGCCAGCATGTCTGCATTTCAGCCAGCAGAAGTGAGGAAGGACGAAGAAGGGCATGCTTTCTCCCACCAAGGACACTTCCTAGAAGCTGCAGATAGAACACTCCCCCCACCTTTCTCCCTGCTGAATAGTTTGCAGGCCACACCTCACTTCTAGAGAGGGTTCATCCCTGCAAACCTGGCTTTGGCTGAGCCCATTTCCTTCACTATAAACACTCCAACCACCTCGCAGGGTTCTTAGGAGGATTAAGTAAGAATGTAGTAAAATATAACAGGTGTTCTGCAAATGTAAATTTCCTTCTATTTTTAGTTTTCCCTTCCCTCCATTACTTGGGAGGAAGAGGGAAGCTTTAGCTACACCAGGGAAGATTTAGGAGCAATTAAAAAAAAAAAAAAAGAGCACTCTTTGGAGAGACTGTTGCAACACACACCAGAACGGTGGGGGAACGGATTCCCCTTGGCTCCTCTCAGTGAGGCTGGAAAGTGGAAACTCAAAAGCAGGGCCAAGGCCAAGGTCCCATGTAGTGCACTAGAGGTTAGATAGGTATAGACACGGGATGTGGACCCAGTGAGCTTGGAAGGGTGGTACCTGCCCTTTGGTTCCTGAACATGGCCGTGATTGCCTTCCCTGCTTGCCCAAGGTGGATTGGGTGTGCGTCTGTGGGTCTCTCCTTCCTTCAGATGAGCTTGGGCATTTCCAAGACTGTTTGCCCACCAAGAGAACTAGCATGGGGAGTGGCATGGTACAGCTTCTCATTCCCCCCGATGTTCACTTTCTGCCAGGGTGGAACCGCCAGGAGCCCTTGTGGGGCCTTTAAAAGCTGAGCTGCTGAGTGCAGGAGCCCAGAGGCAGCTGGCTCTGCTCCACGGAGGCTGCTTGGCCTGCTGCTCCCCAGGGGTGTCTCACCAGGGCGGAGTCAGCCATGGGGCAGCACATCCTGGGGTTCCCCAGCTGCCGTGGCTACTGAGCATGAGCATCCTCATGCTCTGCTGGGGATGGTGTGGTTCCCTGGGGGATGAAGGAGAAGAAGAGGAACACAAAGTGGTTTGGGTAGGCTTTAACTTGATGAAGGTGTGGGGATGGCCATGTGTGTTTTTATGTGTGTGTGTACACAGATCCTGGCACAAGAGATGTTGGAACTTTCCAGCCTCAGACTCACACAGCTACCATGTGATTGGTCCAGGATTCAAGCCCCAGATGCACTTGGCTTCAGATACCGATAGAACACTTCTCAACCTTGGCTTCTAAATTCTTCCAGGCGGACCCTTCTTCAGCAGCTGATAGATGCTTTAGATTTAGCTTACTGAGTAGGGAGGTTTAGGTGGCCGCTTTCTGGGAGTATGAACTTGTGCTCCTGGAGTTTTCTCATTAACTTCCAAGCTGGGGATTTCCAGAACGAGTGAGCTGGCCCATCTTGGGCACTCCAGCAGGAAGAGGCCAGCCCCGAGGGCTCAGGTGGGTGGGAACGTCCACTTCGGCTCATGCTCAGGTGTCCCTCTGCATGGGCCCCCAGATTGCAGCCAGTGGGGGGCCCTCCCTGGTGCCCCAGAGCCATCGCTGTCACTGGGGACCCCCCACACTCCTGCTACCCAGGCTTACAGCCCAGTTTGGAAGCAGCTGTCATGCCCTCTGGTTTAGCAGAAAGAGATCAAGCTTCCAGTCAGACTGGATTGAAGTCTCATATTTCTCCTGCCTTGCAGGTGGCTGAGGGCAATCCCTCAGGACCTCGGAGCCTGTGTCTGTACCGCTATGGGCAGACCTCCTCGGCCACTGAGGGACTTTAGGTGGTGCCGAAAATGTGCCCAAACCCTGCTGGGACAGTGGGATTTCCTGAGCAGTGTCCTGCGGCCAACAGTAACCATTATTACCAGCAGAGAAGGGGTGTGAGGTGCGGCAGGGGCAAGATGCTGAGGACTTGGCATGAGATGGGTGAGATCTGGAATAATTAGGAGACCAGAATGCTATCACATCTGAATGGGGAGAGGACAGACGTGGGGGTGAGGGGAGTTCTCTCTCCAAAAGGCTTTTTGTGTAGCCAAACCCTGGAGTGGATCCGCAGTCCAGCTCCTCCCCCACCACGTCTTTGCTTTAGGGGTGCCTGGGTTCTCTCCGGATATCAAAGAATTAGCTAATTAGGCCGGTTCTGCCTAGAAGGCAGAGGCTGTATCGGTTTGTAATTCTGTGGAATGTGCAGTGGAACTGAGCGGCCCTAATCAGCCCGGCTCTGCCTGCCATCTGGTCCCGAGCTATGCAGACCTGGTGTTCGATGTTCGTGTTGAGGGATGGAGCCCACAGCCTCACTTCCCTACACCCTCGTGCCACCTTCGGGGAAGGCATGGTGCCCACAGAGCTACCCGTCAGGTGGGGGAGCCGGGCACTGAACGTGCAGTTGGGATAGGCAGCCCGGGTGGGGTCTGTAAGAGCAGGGGACTCTCTGATGCTGGGAGGCAAGACTGGAGGGCCTCCTGGAGGGGTGCCGGCTCCCAGAGGAAGCCTAACAGCTTACCTAGCAGGTGCTGAACACAGGGAAGGACATTAAGCCAGCAAAAGAGGGGTGTATGGGGAGAGAGAAAGAGTGAGAGGGAGAGGATGGAGGGAGGGATTTAGATTTGAAAAGCCCATAGAGTTTTCTTAGAGCTCTGGTTTCAAGATTTGTTAGTCTGAGTCGTGCCCTAATTTCTACCAGGATGATTGAATCTCACCTGATTGCCTTGCATTCCTCACATGCTTTTCACGTGCCAAAACTAGGTTAGCTTTAAAAAAAATTTTTTTTTCTATTTTTGTCCCCCGGGTAAAGCAGGTTCACATCATTCTACCATTTGTCTGGTCAAGGCCCTTCCCCTGGTCTCACTGTTTGCACATCTTTCATTCCGTGCCTTTCTGCTTGACCCTCCCCACGGGGAGGCACCTGCTTGTTGCCTGTCCTAAGATACGTGTGTATTCATATAAACTGCAGGCTTCTGTGTTAACTTACGTCCCCGGCATTGGGCTACCAACGAGCTGGGTTTCTTTGCTCGCTCAGTGCTGTTTCCGAGTTCTGTCCGTGGCTGGAATGTCCAGGGACAAGCCAGCTCTCCATGGATGGGTCCAGGGCTCTGTCTCTTCCTTGAGTGTCATCCACATTGGTGGCATCTCCAGTTCCGCTCCATGAACGGAGGAAAGCCCTTGTAAAGCCCCATCACAGGCTGGAGGGGGGCTGCTTCTCTGGGGGTGAAGACCAAGGAGTGGGAATGCCCAGTCAGCAGGTTGCACCAGGACCCAGTGGTCCTGCTGGGCTCACTCCCACCAGGGGTCTGAGAGCTTCCTCCCCATCCCTGACCCAAGGCATGCTCCCCTGCGCTGTTGGTGATTTTTAGTTTTGCTAACCTGGGGCGTACAGAACACCCCACCCTTGCTCTCCTACGTGGGTCACTGCCCGAGGTTTGTTAGCACACCTTTGTATCTTGATGGCTAATTGGATTACCGCCCCCCAGTGGGCTAGTCTGACGCTTTACCCATTCCTCCATTTGTTGTCTTTTTTTTTCTCTCTTGTTGGTTTGTAAGAGTTCCTTGCTTGTGGCTGTTCGACCTTGCTGGGTTCTTCTCGCATTGTGATGTGTGTCTGTTAAATGCGTCTGCTTTCACGGAACGGAAATCAATCACTTTTATGTTGGTGCATGTCTCTTCCGTTTTTTTGCCTTTGGCCATAGAAATTGTGTGTCTGTGTGTGCGTTTTAAAAGCCCTTCCTGATGCCAAGGCCAAAAAGATTCTCCCATGATATCTCCCCTTAGCTTTATACTTTTACTTTTTAAATTTAGGACTTTGATCCGTCTGGATCCTGTCCTGTGTTCTCTATCTGGCAAGCAGGCAATGTCCGTCTATACTATAAATCAGCCCCTCTCTGCCACTCCCCCTGCCCCACATCTTATTCTTTCCCCTCCCGTTTGGGACCACCTTTATCAGGCTTCACCTTGGCACACAAAGAGGTTCCTATCTGAGCTCTCTCCGCTGTTCTGCTATTCATCGGTTTTTATAGGAGCATTATAGCTGTTTTTATTGCCTTTCCTCTGGGACAATTCTTCTGGCCTCCTTGGTGGCCATAGGCTTTTTTCTTCTCTTTCTAAACTGAGCAATTTTCTTCCTCCAGATTCTTTTACAATGGCTTGATCAAACTCGTTGAAGACCTGTAATTTTGGGGCGCCTGGGTGGCTCAGTGGGTTAAAGCCTCTGCCTTCAGCTCAGGTCATGATCCCAGGGTCTCTGCTCATCGGGGAGCCTGCTTCCCCCTCTCTCTCTGCCTGCCTCTCTGCCTACTTGTGATCTCTCTCTGTCAAATAAATAAATAAAATCTTAAAAAAAAAAAAAGAAAACCTGTAATTTTTCATTGAAGTTGCATTAAAATTTATGGATTAATTTGGGGAGTTAACATCTTAACGATGTTCACATGACATGTAGATTTCCTTTTTGGTCACTGGATAACTTAAAACTTTTCCTCATATAAGTCCTGGGGATGTGGGTCAGTTAAAAAATAGAATATATCTTTTATTTGATAACATGAGTGGTGTCTCTCATTGGTTATTGCGAATATAGAGGAATGCTGTTCATGTTTAAGTTCATTGTCCCGAGCATGTTTCAGTTCTGGCGGCGTTTTCTTCTATCAATGCTAACATTTTTTCTCAAATGTGAGTGTGATAGTTTTATCTCTCTTCTTCCAATTATTTTATGCTTTATTTCTTCTTGTCCAACTGCGTGGGCCAGCACTGCCAGTACCATATTGAATGGTGTTGTAGAAGGGATGGCAGACTTCTTGCCTTATTCCCGATATAAAAAGGAACGGGCTGAGATTTTACCTAAAGACAGATTTGCTGTAGGTTTTATGGCGTAGCATTGATCCAGTTAAAGAAATTCTCTTCAATTCTTTGCTGGGTTTTTAAAAACAGAAAGTTAAATTTGATCAAAGGTGTTTATCAATCTGTTGTTGAATTCTTGCCACATCATGAGCCCCAAATACTGGGTAGAGCCATCGAATCATTATATTGTGCCCTGAAACTAACATAACTTTGTTTGCTAACTATACTTCAATAAAAAAAATTAAAAGAAAAACTATTCTGAAACAAGCAAACCTCCCCCACTCATATAGACCTTAAATTTCACTTCAACTTAAAAAGAAAGTCATAAAACAAGTTAACAAACCGTTAAATAAAATATATTCTCTCTTCCTGTCTCAGAAATCTACCTTGATAAAGAGCAAATCTACAAGATACCAAGATCACTGAATTTAATCATTATCACACATTTCAGGGTTCTGTTAATAAGCCAGAAATATTTGGATGAGTAATGAAGTCATCCATAATTCATAAATTACGTGTTTATTCCACAAAACTGACTTTCCTGGCCTCCAATTTGGTAAAATAACTAAATTTTGTTGTAATCAAGACTTTCCCATAATTTGGGTTCTATTGATAGCAATGAGATAAAAGATGAAAAAAAATAAAACATAATTATGTACAAAGTATACAAAATCAAACTTTTATGAACTATAAATTAAATATAAAAAAATAAAAAGACTTTCCTAAGCTTGCAGAAGTTTTTCATCTAAAATTCAAAATCAGCTGCAAACGTTAGGAGGCAAAGTACACATAAAATTTTTAAATTCAAAGTTGTTTGAAGCCTGAAAGTGCCTGCCCTTGGAAAACAGAACTCTGGGGGCGCCTGGGTGGCTCAGTGGGTTAAAGCCTCTGCCTTTGGCTCAGGTCATGATCCCAGGGTCCTGGGATCGAGCCCCACATCGGGCTCTTTGCTCTGCAGGGAGCCTGCTTCCCCCTCTCTCTCTGCCTGCCTCTCTGCCTACTTGTGATCTCTGTCTGCCAAATAAATAAGTAAAATCTTAAAAAAAAAACAAACAGAAAACAGAACTCTGGCATTTGCTGTCCATGTTAGCTGGCAAGATAATTGCCTCTAGATCCAGGCACATACAAATGTTAAGGGGATGTAACTTGCTCAATGTTTCCAGTGTCCCTGAGTTGCCCCGTGAGGCAGCTGGGAATGCTGTCCGAGTCTGGCTAATCTGTGGGAGCCTCTGCTCCCACAAACGGGAACCTGCAGGAAGCAAGGACGTGTTCCTTCCTTCTGCAGGAATCTATTGCATGGGGGCTGAGAGGAAGGTTTGAGACGGTGGTTAATTTGTCTTTCCTCTTAGCAGAGAACTTCTGCTGCCCAAAGTCTGCCTCCTGTAGCTCAAAGCTGGGTCCTTCTGAGCCCCCAACCTTTGCACTCAGGTGGTCTCTTGTTTCTTGTGATACTGAGCGGGAGCTTCTGCACCAGCTTCTTCTCTGGGGCCTGAATGGTCTTGGTCATGAGAGTGGATGCTGGGTTCTGTGGCAAGTGACCAAGGATATGCGTGTGTGTGTGCATGCGTGCACGTGTGCACATATGTGTGTGTGCACACATACTCCTCGGGGGTGGAGTCCAGGGTCCCCGGCAGGATTCAGAGAAGTTAGGCAGCTAGCAAGGAGTGGAGGGGTTGGCATTGGAGCCCAGGCTATCTGACCCGGTCTGACCCTTGCTGCCTCTGGGGTTCATTAACTTGGCTCCTACCTTGGTTAGCGGATACTTTATGTTGAAGTTTTATTACTTATACTCATAAGCGGACTACGCTTATGATTTCCCTTGCTTATAGTATCTTTACTCAGGTGTGGAATTCAGATTATACTGAGTTCATAAAATGGAATTAGTGCTTTCCTTTTTCCCCCTCTGTTCTGTAACTGAGGGATGATCCATTTGGCAGAGCTCACCTCTGTGCTCATCTGGGGTTACGACCCTTTGGGGGGTATCTTGGATTACCATTTCAATTTCTTTAATGGTTTTGCCTGCTCAACTTTTTTTGTTTCTTCATTTACCAATGATGGCGTTTTCTCTTTTTCTGGAAACTTCTGTTGGTTTTCAAATTTGTGACCCACCCAGGGCAATGTGGGTCACAAGGGTGCTTCCCTGGCCTCCCCCATGAATGGTGCCCTAGTCTTGTCCTCCAGGTTGGGGTTTCCCCAAGGGGCCGAGACACCTCCAGCTCCTGGATGCTTCTCTTGGTTTCAGCATTGAAGTTAGTCTCCTTCTGTGGCCTCTGCAGGATGGGGCCTGAGGGAGGGTGGCTTGTGTGGGCTTGGGAGCCGTGGTCAGCTTCCAGGGTTAGTTCTCGATCATGTCAGGATTGTGTCAGTTACTGTGTCATGTGGGGCCTCCAGGTGGATGGAAGCAGGTGGAGAGAATCTACACCATATTAAGGCCCTGCAGGAAAGCGTACTTCATACGGTAAGTGATGCCCGTTAGTGATGATATCTGCTAAGGGTGGGAGCAGAGGACAGTGTATGCCGCATCATTGTTCCCGAATTCAGTCACTGGGCCCAGTTCAAAGTCTTTTTGATTTTAGAGGTTAGAATATAAGCTCAAGGCAAGGATTTTAAAGCCAGCAAGACTTGTACTCAGATTACAGCTTTGCCAGATTCCAGCAGTATGCCACTGGGCAGTTTTTCTGGACCTCCATTTTTTAATCTATAAATTGGAAAATTGGGTATAATACTTACCTCATAGGGTATGTGTCATGGCTAGGTGAATACAGGCAACATAAGAATTCTGTGTCAGTCAGGAATCTAACCTACCCAAACTGGCTTAAACAAAACAAGGAAATTGATTGGCTCTAAGAACTGGAAACCCCAGAGGGAATCTGGGCTTCAGGAGAAGTTTGATCCAGAAGTTCATGATGTTGCTCCACCCTCCACGCCCGGCCTAATTTTTCTGGGCCATTCTTGGCTCTGCCCTTTTCTCTGGGCTCACTTTATCTGCAGGGGGTAGCCGTATCATAGTAAGGACCCTGGGAGTTTCAGATCTGACATGCCCATGCTGAACAGGAGAATGGCCTTCTGTGATAAGAGAAAAAAAAGTTCTTTCCCAGAAGCCCTGAGCTAATGCGTCCTCATCATTGGCTTATATAGGGGCCAGTGTCCCTCCCTGAATCAATCACTGTGGTGAGGGTTCTGGAATGTGGCCCTAGGCTGAGTAAAAGGTGCGTCCAAAGCCAGATGTGGGTGCCGTTGACCAGATGAGGTTGACAAGTGTATGACATGGGGGGCCACCTCCCTTCTGTCCCCCCGCTTCTGCCTGTGCCCACCACCCATCCTGAGTCCATCCGCTACTGTGGTTCTTCTAATGTGCAGGAGGGACGACCCCTCCCAGCCTGCTCAGAAGCCTTAGTGGCAACCGGCAACATCTTCCTTTAGGATTTCCCGTCCCAACAAGGCCCTTGCCGCTTTGCACCCTGTGCTTCCTGCTAAAAACACCTTATGCGTCCGGATTACTCCTGTCCAGCTATGCTGGGTACACTCCCACCTCGGGGTCTTTACCTCCCTCTTCCCCAGATATCTGTGCGCTTGGTGCCCTCCCCTCTTCACATCTTAGTCAAATGGTACCTCCTCAGAGGGGCCTTTTCTGATCAGTCTGTTTATAATAGGAATTTCTTCCCATATACCTACCCTTATCCCTTGTTTTATTTTTCTTTATAGCCAATATTTTATAAAGCAAGTGTTTCCTGCCTCCCTATAACACATATGCACATCCCATGACAGCTCCATGGTCTTCCTGTTCACTGCCATATCTGCAGAGCCCAGAACAGTGCCTGGCACACAGTAGGTACTCAATAACTAATTGTCAAAGGGGGCGCCTGGCAGTGGGTTAAGTGTCTGCCTTTGGCTCAGGTCATGATCTCAGGGTCCTGGGATCGAGCCCCGAATCAGGCTCCTTGCTCAGAGGGGAACCTGCTTCTCCCTCTCCCTCTGCCGCTCCCCCTACTTGTGCTGTCTCGCTCTCTCCCTCTCAGATAAATTTTAAAAAAATAGAGATAAATCTTAAAATATTTGTCAAAGGTGTAGCTCTAATCCTTCCACCTCTTACCAGCCCAGTGAACACTCCTTTCTCTCTTGCTGGCCTTGTCCTAGGGCTGGGTGGAAAGGGGGGCCCAGGGGCAAGATGTCACCTGCTCCAATGATCTGTGACATGAGGCCTGGACATTGGTGTGTCCCCTCTGGTCCTTGGGGGCAGCTGGTTAAAGGCATTGCTCCCCCCCTCCTTTTCCTTCTCTCAGCTGCCAGGATCTTATTAGCCCTGTTTACATGGCCAGGATGTCGAGCGATTAATTTTTAATGGCTTGGTTTATTGCATGTTTGAATGGTTTATTGAGTAATTCCCACATTTAAGTGATTAATTCCCCAGAGTTCAGAACGACTGGTTAGTTTTACATTAATCAGGGTTTCTGAATGCCAAGAGACAATCAATCAATCCTCCCTGCCAGGGAGAGTAATGTTAAAATACCTCAAGGTACAATGGAGTTAAGAAAAGGAGTAATTAAAACCCTGTCTTCCCCTCATGCAAATTTGATGTCTCTCTCTATCTCTGTCTCTCTCTCTTCTACTTCTCCCCCTTCCTCAGTGAAGGTACTCCCTGAACCCAGCTGCCCTTTGGAAGGATCAACTCTACCCTGTCCTTGGACTTCCTATGATGAAGTTTAGCCCATCTGCCTCTGGATGTGGGATCTGCTCAGCTCCCTGCCCCCAGGAGGAGACTCTGGAGCTGATGAGGCCTGTTGCAGGGCCCCTGGTGTCCATTCCCCCAGCTTGGTTCCTGATGTACAGGGAAGCCAAGAGCCATATCTGGCCTCGTGATAAAATGTCTGGTTTCACCTGATAGCTCAGCAGGTGGGATCTCCCTACAGGAGGCCAGGGGAAGGTGTTTGGGATGGGGCTTTGCCTTTGGACCCTACCAAGGATCCCCTGTGGCCTGGTCAGCCATGAACAGGAAAGAAACGTGAGCTGCTTTCGTATCTGTATGGGTTCCCCACAGCTGCTATGACAAAGGACCACAAACTCAGTGCTTAAAAACAAGGCAGATTCATTACCTTATGGTTCTGGAGGTCTGAAGAACAAAGGGAGTCTCATGGGCTCAAATCAAGGTGTTGGCAAGACTGTGTTCCTCTTGGAGGCCCTGAGGAAGGCTCCACTCCCTGCCTGTCCCAGCTTCTGGAGGCCGCCTGCACTCGTGGGCTCGTGGCCCTGTCCTCCATCCCTAGACCCAGTGGTGTTGCTGCCTCTCTAGATCTTTCTCTGACTCTGACCTTCTTCCTCTCTCCTCCACATTTCAGGGACCCTTGTGATTCCCTGGGGCTCACCTGGATCATCCAGGCTGTGTTCCCCACCCCAAGATCAGGTGATTAGTAGCCTGAACTCCTCCTGTAACCTTTACCCCCTTGGCCACCTAACCTAAGCTGTTCGCACGTTTGGGGATCGGGACACGGGTGACTTTGTGCTGTGCCAGCTACAGCAGGGAGAGGCTGAGAACAAGGTGGCTGTTGGGTTAGAGGCATGAACTCTGGAGATGGAGACTCTGGGTTCATATCCTAGTTCAGTGCTCAATGACTGTGGGGACTTGGTACGTTTCCTGCCTGTGCCTCCATTTCCTCACATAGACACCTGAGGCCGGTTAGGGTATCCATCCAGCCCGCAGGGTGGCTGTGCTCATGACTTGGGAGCAAAGTGCTCCTGTGGCCTGGGGGTCATGGGATGTGTGTGCAGGGTGAGCAGCGGTCGAGAGCCGACATCCAGACATGAAATGAGGTTCCCATGACACGAGGGCTCCTTAGGGTCCAGAGAGAATGTAGATAAAGGTGCTGAGTTCCTTACAAAATGTTTCCAACCAAACACAAGGCGTCTTGTAGAGTCCCCAGAGGGAGCCTTGGTGGACACACCCTGGAGTGCCCATGTGCACAGATACCATGGAGACTCCCAGGGAATGAAGACCCGGGGTAGACAGTTAGCAGTAAGAGGCCCCACTGACCAATGGGAGCTAATGCAGTGTGGTTCTGCGGTCCTTCCTGTAAGCAATCTTGCTTGTCCTTTCAGCATCCATGAGAGGTAGTTGTTCTCATTTGAAAATGAAAGGTTAAAGAACCAGTTAACATGAGCCCCTCGGTTAGCTGTGGCAGTGGTTACTCTGGGCTCTGGAAGGCATGGGTGTGGGTAGGAATCCTGGTCTCCCTGGAGACTTGGAGTTTTGGAGCCAATGCCCTCACTGCTGTAAACTCTAATCCCTGCATCTGTACAATGGAGATCGTCCTATTCCCTTGTCATTGGATTCTTGCGCATTTAAATGAGATAATAACATGGACAGGGCCTTGCCCTGAGCCTGGCACGGCGTAAGCACCAACCGCTGTTCTGGGTCATGGTCGTCTGTGGAGGAATGAGCTCCCACGTGGGAGTCAGCTGGTGCTAGAAGCTTTCTGGAGTGAAGGCTTGATTTGGATAGTAAAGGCTGGAGAAGTGTCAAGGAAGGGAATTTCAGGCAGAGAAGAGCTGAGGAATGGACACATTACTCATGAAGCAAATACAACTCTCGCTTCAGGTGCATGGGGAGGGGACCGAGAGGTGAGGTCAGCTGGGAGCTGGAGCCTGGTGCCTTCCTACGTCAAGCAGAGTTCACGGTCCCTCTTGCTTATTGGCAGCGGAGCTGTGAAGGGTTTTGAGCAGGGAAGTCACCAGAGGCTGATAGAAGAAACATTAGGAACATGGGAATAGAGTCCCTATAGAACCATCATGCTGCCAGCTGGCTGGTGTGTGTGTGTGCATGTGTTTTTAAGATTTTATTTATTTGAGAGAGAGTGGGTGCTTGCATGCACGATCACAAGCAGGGGGAGCGGCAGGCAGAGGGAGAGTCAGGCTCCCCGCTGAATAAGGAACCTAATGTGGGGTTCATTCCCAGGACCACGAGATCATGAGCTGAGCTGAAGGCAGGTGCTTAACCGGCTTAACCAATGGAGCCACTCAGGTGCCTAAGCCAATGTGTTTTAAAAATTGTATTCATTCAACACAACTTGATTTAACAAGAATAGGCCAGTTATGTGGTGGGACCATGGAAGCAAAAGACAACATCTTGACCACCCTGGATTCTAGAGTCTGGTGGCCCTTGGAAGACAGACAACACCCCAGAAGACACACAGCATCATTCAGTATTGGGATAAGTGCTGCTGTGATTCTGTCTGGGAGCCGAGCAGGTGGACAGGGAGAACGTCGATGGGGCAACCCTTGAACCCAGATGGTCATGGTGAGAAGCAGCTGTTTCCAGAACCGCTGGAACAGGTGTTCCAGACAGAGGGCAAAGGGAATGCAGGGCTCCGAGGGAGGATGAAGTAGGCTGTGTCCTGGAGAAGGAAGGAACAGAGAAAGTTCTGTGGGGCTGGAGGCCCATGCACTGAAGGAAAGGGTACAAGATGATGTTGGAAAAGCAGGCAAAATTTTCCTGCGGTACAGAGTCTAGAATTAACTGTGGTTTGTTCTTGGGGCTCCTGGGCGGCTCAGTGGGTTAGAGCCTCTGCCTTCGGCTTGGGTCATGGCCTCAGAGTCCTGGGATCGAGTCCCACATCGGGCTCTCTGCTCATCGGGGAGCCTGCTTCGCCCCATCTCTCTGCCTACCTCTCTGCCTACTTGTGATCTCTGTCTGTCAAGTAAATAAATAAAATCTTTAAAAATAAAGTATTTAAAACTGTGGTTTGTTCTGATGCCATTCAACTTTTTTCTCCACTGGATTATTCTCATCAGCACAAAACCAACATATTATTTCTCGTCTATTAAAAAAAAAAAAAAGCTCAAACTCCCCGGGGCCTCATATCTCTCCACATCTATTGTATTTCTTGGCTTCCTTTCATAGCAGAACTCATCAAAACCGTCTATACTCACTGTCTCTGATTTCCGTCCTCCCATCCTTTCCTTTCTTGAAAGCTTTTAATTTTAAGAACCGTTCATACTTAGCGAAGGTGCGAGAATAGTTCAATGCACTCTCAAAAGCCCTTCACCTCTACGCGGTAGCCAATATCTTCTACCACATTTGCTTTGTGGTTTCTTCTGTATACACGTGCTGGGTTATTTCCAGATCTACCTGAAAGTAAAGTGCATGACGTTTTACCTTAAATACTTCTTCATGCATCTCTTTAAAATCGAGGCTATATTATCTTTCAAAACCACAATATAGTGATCGAATGCAAGAAGTCTGATGTTGAAGATGCACCCATGTTCAAGCATCACCAGTAGTTCCCCAAATATTCTTTTCAAAAATTCACTTAAAAGATTTGCATGGAAATAAGCATTTTTGATGTGTGAGTCCACATGTAACCAAGATATAATCCAGTTCTTTTGTCCGCCCAGATTCCTCCACGCCCTTACGGAGTCAACCCTTCCTGCTACCCCCAGCCCTTAGCAACCACCGGTCCATTCTCTGTGTTGATAGTTCTCGCTTTTTTCCAGAATGTTCTAGAAATGCAAGCACACAGCCTGTAGGTCTGGCTTCTTCCGTTTCGCATGCTGGTTTTGGAAGTCCTTCATGCTATTGTACAGATCCATAGTTTTGTTCCTTCCTACTGCTGAGCGGAACAGCGTTGGATGGACATACCCCCATTTATCCTTTCCCCAGCTGGAAAACATTTAGGTTGTTTCCACTTGCGGGTGATTTTCATTGGTGTAAATGCTTTCGTGTGAACATAAATTTTTAGTTTTCTTAAGAATCGGATTGCTGGGTTGACTGGTAGGTGGATGTTTAACTTTATAAGAAACTTCCAAGCTGTTTTCCTGGTTGAACCTTTTTATGCTCCCATCAGCAGTGTATGAGAGTTTCAATTCTTTTACATCCTTGCCAGTGACTGGCATTGTTCTTTTAAAAAAATTATAGCTTTTCTATTATGTATGTAGTAGTATGTCATTGTGGTTTTACTTGGCATTTCCCTAATGACTAATGATGTTTAGCTTCTTGTGTCATTATCATCTATAGGGCTTCTGTGATGAAGTGCCCAAATTTTTGCCCATTTTTTAAAATGCTCATTTTTTAATTATTGAATTTTGATAGTCCTTTGTATATTCTGGATATAAGTTCTATATCAGAAATGTGATTTGCAGATATTTTCTACCAGTCCTGTGGCTAATGTTTTTCATTCCCATTGTCTTTTAGAGAACAGAATTTTGGGGGCACTTGGGTGGCTCAGTCGTTAAGCATCTGCCTTCTGCTCAGGTCACGATCTTGGCATCCTGGGATTAAGCCCCGCATTGGGCTTTCTGCTTGGCCGGAAGCCTGCTTCTCCCTCTTCCACTCCCCTGCTTGTGTTCCCTCTCTCACTGTGTCTTTCTCTGTCAAATAAATAAATAAAATCCTTTAAAAAAACAGATTTTTTAAAAGTCTAGATAAAATTTTTTAAAAAAATCTTTCCTTTTATGGATCTAAGAACACCTAGATGTTCTTAGATAAGGTCATAAGATTTTTTTTAATGGTTTCTCTTATAAGTGTTTTTTTTTTTTAAAGTAGGTTCTACACCCAGCATAGAGTCCAACACAGAGTTTGATCCCACAGCTCTGAGATCAAGACCTGAGCTGAGATCAAGAGTCGGATGCTTAACTGACTGAGTCACCCAGGCGTCCCCAGTTTGGGGTTTCATAAATATAGTTTGCATGATCTATTTTGAGTTAATATTTTGCGTAAGAGGTAAGGAATGGGACAAGGTTATTTTCTTGTCCATAGAGAGCTTCAGTGTTTTTTCAGCACTGTTCATTGAAAAGATGACTTTTCAGCACTGCAATATCCTATCTGGTATTTCTGTCAGAATCCTTGGCCACACCTGTCAGAGTCTGTTCCTTAGCACTCATCTGCGTGGACATCCGTACACCGATGTCATACCGTTTTGATGACTGTGGATTTACAGATGGTCTGAAAATCAATAGTGTGAGTCTTCCAACTTTGTTCTTTTTCAAAATTGTTTTGGACGTTTCTCATTCCTCTGGCGTCCTATATAAACTTGAGGGTCAGGCTGTGGATACCTACAAATAAAATTCTGAAGGGATTTTGATTGGGATTGAATCAGTAAATCAGTTTGGGGAGAATTGGCATCATAATGATATCACATCTTTTCATCCATGAATAGAGCATCTCTATTTACTCAGGTTTTCCTTGGTTTCTTCCATCAATGTTTTTGTAGTTTTCAGCATATCTTGTGACACATTTTGTTAGATTTATGCCAAAGTCTTTTACGGTTTTTGATGCTATTATGAATGGCACTGTTTTTTAAAATTTTGACTTCTAGCTGTTTGTTGCTGGTATGTAAAATAAAACTGATTTTTAAAATATGGAGCTTAAATGATGTGACTTGGCCAAGCTCATTTATTAGTTGTAGGATTTTTTTTTTCAGGTTCTTTGGGATTTTCTACATAGGTAATTACGCCTTCTGTAAATAGGGGCAGTTTTATTTCTTCCTTTGCAATTTGTATGCCTTTTCTTTCTTGTTCTTGCTGCATTGACATGGGTAGGACTTCTGGATCATTGTTGAGCTAGGAGTGGTGAAAGGTGACATTCTCACTATTTCTGATCTTAGGGAGGAAAGTTCTAGTCTTTCACCATTATCTGTAGGTTTTTTCCTAGGTGCCCCTTATCAGGTTAAGGAAATTCACTTCTAGTCCTAGCTCCTGAAACTTTTTATTATAAATGCACATTGAACTTTATGCAGTGGTTTTTTTCCTTCGAGATAATCATGTAGTTTTCCTTCTTGGTCTGTTGGTAGGTCAAAGTATAATGATGTTAAAGTAATGAGCCAGCCTTACATCTCTGAGATCCACCCCATTCAGCTGATATGTGTTATCCTTTTTATATCTTCCTGGGTTTGCTAATATTTTATTGAGAATTTTTTTTGTATCTATGTTCATGAGGGATTTTGGTTTGTAGTTTTTTTTTTTTTGGTAATATTTTTGATTTGGATATCAGGGTAATGCTGCCCCCACAAAATGGATTGGGATGCGTTCTCTCCTCTTCTGCTTTCTGGAAGAGATTCTGCACTACAAGCTTTGCATCCTCCTTCAGTGTTTGGTAAAATTTACCGGTGAAGCCATCCGGGACTTTCATTTTCTTTGTTGCAAGCTTTTTAAACTAAAAATTCATCTCTTTCTTAGTTTGAGGACTATTCAGCTTATATATTTCTTTTTGAGTGAACCATCGTAGCTTCTGTCTTTGAAGGACTCCATTCATTTCACCTGTGTTGTCAAACTGATAGGCAGAAAGCTGTTCATAATATTCTCTTTTCATGTCTGCTGGGTTAGAAGTAATGTCACTTCATTTCTGATATCAACCCTTTGTGTCTTTCCTTTTTTTTTTTTTTCTTCTTGGTCTGACTGGTGGTTTATTAATTTATCGATCTTTTCAAAGGAGAGACTTTGGGTTTTATTGAGTTTTCTCTATTGGTTTCCTGTTTTCATTTTCAGTGATTTTACTCCTTATCATTTTCATCCTCTGCTTGGTTTGGGTTTAATGCATGCTTCCTTTTCTGGTTTTCTGAGGTGGGTGGTTAGCTTATTGGCTTGAAACCTTCCTCCTTTTTCTCATAGGAACATTTAATGCTATAAATTCCCTCTGAGCCCTGCTATACCTGCACCCCACCCCTTCTGATGGGTTGTATTTTTATTTCCATTCATTTCAAAATATTTTCTAATTCTTTGACCCATGAGTTATCTAGATTCGACTGTTTAATTTCCAAAGGTTTGGGGATTTTCCTGATATCATTCTGGTTTTGACTTCTAGCCCAATTCCTTTATGAGAGAACATGTTTTATATGATTTCAGTTCTACATTTGTCAAGTTTTGTGTCGGGGCTCCTAAGATAGTTTATCTTGGTGAGGGTCCCATGTGCTTTGGAAAAAGAATGTGCATTCTGCTCTTGTTTAATGCAATGTTATATAAATGTCAGTTGGAAAATTAGCAAAGATACAGAATTTCTGAACAGCCAGCCAGCTTGGCTGGTCTACTTTTTCTCTCAGTTACTGGGAAAGGAGTCGAGACCTACAGGTTGAATGGTGGATTTTTCTGTTTCTCTTTCTGCATCTTTTAGTCTTTGCATAAAGAGTTTTGAATACCTGTTTGATGCATTATTAGGATTATTATGTCATTTTGGTGAACAGATCTTTTACCATTATGCAACACCTGTTTTTGTTCCTGGTGATATTCCTTGTTCAGAGGCCAACCTTGTCTGATGCTAAGGTGGCTACTCCTGCTTTCATTTGATTCATTCTTAAATGGTTTAGTTTTTTCTATTCTTTGACTTTTTAACTAATCTTTATCATTGTATTTAAAATGGATTTCTTTTTAAAAAATTTTATTTGTTTATTTGACAGAGAGAGAGAGAGAGAGAGAACACAAGTAGACAGAGAGGCAGGTAGAGGGAGAGGTAGAAGCAGACTCCCTGCTGAGCAGGGATCCCATTGCGGGGCTCGATCCCAGGACCCTGGGATCATGACCTGAGTCGAAGGCAACCGCTTAACCAACTGAACTACCCAGGCATGCCTAAAGTAGATTTCTTGTAGACAGTCTGTGGTTAGGCCGTTTTGTTGTTACTCCAGCTGACAATCTCTGCCTTTCAATTGATGTGGCTTGGGGCTTCTTTTGGTGTAATTGTTGATATGGTTGGATATAGGACTACTCTTTGTGTCTCTCCCTCCCTGTGCCGTTCTTTTGTTTCTCTGTTCCTTTTTTCTTGCCCTGTTTCAGATTATTTGAATGTTTCTTAGTGTTCTATTTTACTTTATCTATTGGACTTTTGGGTTTGTCTCTCTGTATTATTATATTTTTGATTGCTTGCTCTTGGGATTGCCATGGATATACCTAGCCTTTCTTTTAAATTAAAAAAAATGTACAGCTAGCCTTGAACAGTATAATTAGAGTTAGTGTTTACACCTCACATAGTGTGTAACACTTGCAACCACTTGGCTCCCTTCCCCCACCTCCTTTCTCATAGGACTTATATGCTTTCCATCCATATACCCTGGAAACACCACTGCATGTTGTTATAATTTTTTGCTTTCAATGCCCACATCCATTTTTAAGAGGAAAAGGATCCTTTTATTTTTGCCCAGATATTTACGAAATCTGCTGTTCCTCCTTCACTCCTGGAGTTCCAGATTCTGGTGTCATTGTCCTTCAGCCCAAGGAACTTTCCTTAGCATTTCTTTTTTCTTTTATTTATTTACTTTCATTGTTAGCATTTCTGAAAGGAGTGCTGCTGGGGATGAATTTTCTTGGTTTTCCTTCAACTAAGAGTGTCTTATTTTGTCTTCATTCCTGAGGGATACTCTTGGTGGGTATAGAATTCTGTGATGACATTTCTGTCCGATGAGAAGTCCGCAATCTGCCCAATTGCTGTCCTCCGCCCCCCATATTTACAAAAATGCTTTCATTTTTCTCTGGGGGCTTTCAAGATGAAGCAAGAGAAAAACTTCAGTATTTGGTAGTGGACTACACTGTGTCTACACATGGGTCTGTGTGTTTTGTTTTTTAAATTTATTCTCTTTGGGATGTGCCGAGCTCCCCGAATTGGCAGATTTATGTCTTTCATAGAATCTGGGAAATTTTTCACTGTCTTTGCTTCAAATATTTTGTACTGTGCTGATCTTTCTTCTCTTCTTGTGGGACTTCAATGACATGAATAGTAGATGTTTTTATATTGTTCCATGGGTCTCCAAGGCTCTTTTTGTTACATTACTTCCTTCCCGTTTTTCAGATTGGGCAATTTCTGTTGATACCTTAATTTATCTTATTTATCACTCTGCCACCTCCATTCTACTATGGAAAAGATTTCTCAAAAGATTTCAGATATTATGCGTACCTCTTGGTTCTTTTTATAGAATCTACTTCTCACTGAGAACACCTGTCCTTCCCCCCACTCCCAGAGCATCTACCTGTACATCTGTTGTAACTGCTGCTCAGACGTCTTCAGTAATTCCAGTGTCTGGGTCATCTCAGGGTTGGCATGTGTCTCTTTTCCCTGAAGGATTAGTTAAGTTGCTCTGATTCTCTGTGTGTTCAGTAATTTTGGTTTCTACGCTGGATAACTTGAATCTTTGGCTGAGAGACTCCTCTGGAGAACGCTTGTGTTCTTGGTTCTGTTTTAGTGCGCAGCAGCCCACCTGGGCTCAGGCTGAACTTGGTCTTCTTCCATGGGTGGTGGTTCCAATGTCAGTTCCACTTGTAGGGGCTTTGCGCTCCTGCTTTGGGCCCCTCCCTCGCCATGCACTTGCGTGTCTTAGGGCCTTGAGCAGGTTCTTTTTTTTTTTTTTAAAGATTTTATTTATTTATTTGTTAGAGAGAGAGAGAGCGAGCACAGGCAGACAGAGAGGCAGAGGGAGAAGCAGGCTCCCTGCTGAGCAAGGAGCCTGATGTGGGACTCGATCCCAGGACGCTGGGATCATGACCTGAGCCGAAGGCAGCCGCTTAACCAACTGAGCCACCCAGGCGTCCCCCTTGAGCAGGTTCTTACCCTGAACGAGGGGAGTCCCTTCTCTGCTCTCTTCCTTCCATCCTCTTTGACCTACAAGCGTCCCCTTTCCTGATGTTGTTGCCAGAAATACAGGTCTTCCCTTGGTCTTAGGAGTCAGTTATCCTCTCCTGAAGCTCTGCCGGGAACCCCTCTCAGGCCGACACTGCAAGAGAGAAGGGGAAATCGAACAGAAGAGAACTGCATCCCTAGGTGGGTTGCTTCTCTAAGTTTTGATTCTTCTCTTTAATCTGCCTGTTTTGCTTTTGCTTTTTGCTTTTTGCCTTGTGTTGGATGTTGTTAGTTATATCCAGTGGAAGGCAGGGTTGTGGTGCTCTGTCCTGGCTCACACCAGAAGCTTGCGATAATGTTCTTCATGGTAATTTTATTTCTCTGATCCACAGCTGGAAAATGTACCTTGTGTTGGTGACCCCATCCTTCCATGTTGAACACTTAACGTTTCTTTTGTGACATGCACTTTTGGCAGAGTGGGGCCAGTTTTTAGAATCTCTGTTCCCACCCCTCAAACTTTTCTCCATTGGTGACACTCTGATGAAACTCTTGCCAAGGCTACTGGTGACTTCTGTGTAGCTAAAGTCCACAGATATTTCTCAATCTTCATCTAATTTCCCTCTTCTTGACATATTTTCTCTGCTTGGCCTCTGAGATGCCTTCTTACCCCTTAGCCACTCCTTCTCATCATCTTTACTGCTTCCTTCTCAATGCCCAGCCCCTAGACCTCAAATTACCCACAGGCACTTGTCTTGATCTACCCCGAGTCTCTTCATGAGTTCATCCATCCCCAAAACTTGCAATTTCATCTACTCAGTAAGTTCCAATTATATCTCCAGCTCAGACATCTGCAGACTCTGTCTCCAGACATCATCATGTACTAATAGGCATTGTAAACTGTTGTCAAGTCCAACATAAAAAAACCC
>ML111208.1:785-50853 GCA_003697995.1 Taxidea taxus jeffersonii | reverse complement strand
CCTCCTGCCTTCTGCTCACAGGCCAGGTCTCTTGGGTCACCAGCTTGGTGTCCCTCCACCACCCCCTGCCACCCAACTCAGTGAGCATCCCGACACACAACCACGGTGGAGGTCATTCCAGCAGCCTGTCCTCCGATTCGGAAGGCCAGGGTCAGGGAAGCATCCATCACTGAGTCCACTCTTGTGATGCAGGAAGGTTGGTGGATGTCATCCTGGCACCCCGTTCTCCCTCACTGGGTGATTCAGGGTGAGGAATCCAACGCTCAGCCTGCCAGCAGGCCGAAGAGGAGGTCAACACCTTGGCTCCAGCTCTCTTGCTTTCTGCTCTCCCCTGTGTGATGTCGGAGTTATTTCAAGGTAGTAAGGCTTCGTCATAGCCCCAAGGTCGGTGGGGGGGGGCACTGGCCAGGGCCAGGTGGTGGCTGTCATGCCCCGCAGTGATATGTGTGCACGGCTCCTGCCCAGAACAGGGGCAGAGCACGTAGCCAGTGGGATGACAGCCCCGGAAATCACCTCCGGGCTGCGCTGCCTTCCCGGCTGTCTCTCTAACAAGAAACACCCACATGCGTTCTAGGCATGAAGTCTGCTGTCTATGTGACAGTTCATGTTCTGTAAGGTGATGGCATCAACTTTCTTGGGTCCCCACACCCATGGGTTTTTTCCCTCAACATTTTTTACTTAGAATAAAAATCCCTCTTTTTTGTGTATAGTTGCAAGAGTTGAAAAACATATATGGTCACACGCTCGCCCTCGCGACCCAGATATAGCACGGTCCGTCACTCCCCCAAATCCTGCCATGACCTTTGTGGTCACCTCCTCTTTCCATTTCTGGCCACTGGCACCCACAGACCTGTTTTCTTTTCTCTTTTTAAAGATTTTATTTATTTATTTGACAGAGTGAGAGAGCGAGTGCATAAGCAGGGGGAGCAGCAGAGGGAGAGGGAGAAGCAGGCTCCCTACTGAGCAGGGAGCTCTATGCGGGGATCGATTCCAGGACCCTGGGATCATGACGTGAGCTGAAGGCAGATGCTTAGCCAACTGAGCCACCCAGACGCCCCCTGTTTTCTGTTCCTTGTATGTTTACCTTTTCTGGAATTGTCACGGGAATCAAATTGTCCAGTTGTTGCCTTTTGAGTCTGGCCCAGTCTTCGCCCAGTGCTCTGGAGACTTACTCGTCATCACACGTACCACTTGCTCATTCCTGTTTGTTGCAGAGTATGACTCCACTGAACAGAGATTTGCTCATCCGTTCTCCAACTGAAGGATCGTTAGGTGGTTGCTAGGCTTTGGCGATTATGAATCAAGCAATTATGAGGGTGTTTGGGGTGAATGTCAGTTTTCATTTCCCTTGGGGGAATACCTCGGAGTGGGAATCCTAGGTGTGGTGGGTGTCCATTTACCTTTATATGTGAAGCTGCCACACTGTTTTCCAGAGTGTTTTATTTTGCATTCCCACTGGCAGCATATGAGGGCTCCAGGCCCCCCACGTCCTTGCCCCTCGCTGGGTCTGGTCAGTGTCTAACCTTGGGTTAGTTCTCCTAGCCAGGTGGGGCCGTCTCTTTATGGTTCTAACATTCATTTTTCTAGTGACTCTTTTCATATATTTCCTTGCCATCCGTATAACTTCTTCTGTGATGTGTTTGAATCTTTTGCCCACTTGAACTGTTGGATTGTTTTTCTTACGTTGGTTTTTGTGAGTTTGTTCGTTTTTTTTTTTTTTTTTTGAGTACAAGTTGCTTATCCGATATGAGATTTGCAGATACCTTTGCCCTGTCTGTGGCTTGTCTTTTTGTTCCCTTCATAGTACCTTTCAAAGTGCAAGTTTCTGGGGTGCGTGGGTGGCTCAGTCATTTGAGCCTCTGTCTTTGGCTCAGGTTGTGATCTCTGGGTCTCGGGGTCAAGCCCTGACTCAGGCTTCCTGCTCAGCAAGGAGTCTGCTTCTCCATCTCCCTCTGCACCCCCTCACTGCTTATGTACTCTCCCTCAAATAAATAAAATCTTTTTTTTTTAAAGTGCACATTTCTTGGGGTGCCTGGGTGGCTCAGTGGGTTAAAGCCTCTATCTTCGGCTCAGGTCATGATCTCAGGGTCCTGGGGTTGAGCCCCACATTGGGCTCTCTGCTCGGCAGGGAGCCTGCTTCCTCCTCTCTCTCTCTGCCTGCCTCTCTGCCTACTTGTGATCTCTGTCTAATAAATAAATAAAAAATAAAAAAATCATTAAAAAAAGTGCACATTTCTTAAACTTTGGTAAATTCCAGTCTATCATTTTGTGCTCTTACTGACCAAGCAAATGATGTTCTATCTAAGTAAATTCTACTGTATTGAGCTCACAGTGAATTTTTCTCCTCTGTTTCTTTTAACAGTTGTATTCTAGTTTTAGATTGTACAGTTAGATCTCTCATCCATTTTGAGTTTTTTTAATAAGGTGTGACGTATGGATTGAGGTTCGTTTTGGGGGGGTGGGTATCTAGTTATTCCCCACCATATACTGTAAAGACTGTTCGACCTCCCTTCCCTTGTTTTTGCACCGTGTCAGACTTGGGGCAGTTTGTGTCTGGGCTTGTCACTCTGTCGCCCATGTCTCTGTGACTAACCTTTCATCGGTGCCGCATTGTCTCAGCTACTGCAGTTTTGTGGTAAGTCTGGAAATCAGGTAGTGACCACACCTACCTCTCCAGCATGGTGGTTCTTATTCTCCCCACTTTTCAGGCCTCGAAACTGACCACGATCATGGTCAGACACCCCGCGTACCACCTCTCTTAGGCAGTAACTTATAAGGCTGCCTACCTCCTCCTCAAAGCTGGCTTCTCAGGCTTAGCCTGATGCTCAGAGTGTGACCTCTGGAATCTGCTTTGGGTGTAACTGTCAACCCCGCTGGTCAGTTGGGTGGCCCTGGGAAAGTAACTTTAAGCCCCCCATGCCTCAGTTTCCCCACTGGTAAAATGGGGGTAACAGGGCTACCTGCCTTACATGTTGTGGTAAAGATGAAATGATCACCCGCTCATGGTATGTGAAAAGGCATCTGATCACTTTTGACCAGCAGGAGCATCCGATTTACACAGTTCAACCTCCCATGTGACGTGTTCCTCCCCGCGCTAGACAGAGGGTGTGCACCCCAGGAATGGTAGCTCTGCTGGTCATCGTTGTCCTCATTGTCATTGGCATTGTCACCGTGGTTACGACTGTTCTTGCTGCTGTTGCTGCTACGCTATTATCGCGGAGGGCGGTGAGCTCTGAGGCTGATGACCCTAGGTTCTCAAATCAGGTGGCCAGCCGCCATCGAGAGCTTCCCGGAAGAAAACTTCTTGCCAAGGCTGCCAGGAGCAGCAGGGCCCAACCCCTGCTCCTGTGGGGTGGAAGTATGCCCCTGGTGTAACAGATGAGTGTGCAAAGTACAATGGGAGAGGTGGGTGGGAAGGATGGCTTGGCAGGACTTTGAAGGCAGGGCTTTGTAGGATGATTAGGAGTTTGGGACGGGAAGAACATTGCAGGCACAACTTGTACAAAGGGTTGGAAGGGCAGATGGACACATTTTAGGGGAGCCTGAAGTTTGATTCTGGGGTAGAGAATGGGCAGCGGCATGGTGGCCTAGAATAACCCCCCGTCCTTTTTCTCCACAGTCAAGTCCAGGAGACCTCTCCCACTTCTGCCTTCACCATGGCCGCGAGAACCATTATCATCGACCACGGGTCTGGCTTTCTGAAGGCTGGCTTGTCTGGGTGGAATGAACCCCAGATGGTCTTCCCGAGCATCGTGAACTACGTCCCGTGCAGGGAGAACCCTGGCCCCAGCTATGCCCAGAGGCGCGTGAGTCTAGGCATCGATATTTGCCATCCTGACACCTTTAGCTACCCCATCCAGCGTGGCCGTATCCTCAACTGGGAGGGCGTGGAGCACATCTGGTCATTTGTGCTGGAGAGACACAGACGGGAGCATGAGGACTTCCCCGTGATGGTCACAGAGTCCCCTCTGAGAGAGCCTGCGGACCGACGGAAGACCCTGGAGGTAAGATGAATGGGAACTAGCCTGGCATCTTGCATTCTGATATGGCCCCCGGGGCTGTGGGGAATGCTTAGATCTTCCTCTAAATCAAGGTTTGGCAAACTACAGCTGGTAGGCCCAACTGGCCCCCCATCTGTTTTTATAAGTAAAGTTTTATTGGATCGCAGCCATGTCTACCCCTTCACATACTGTCTTTGGCTACTTTCACATCATATGAGCAGAGCCGTGACGGTCACAGTAGAGACCGTATCTATACTGTGTAAAGGCTAAGGAACTTCTTTACTGTAGGTTTGCTGGATAAACTCCGTGGTGCCTAGTTAGAGCTGGATTTCAGAGAAGCAACAAGTCACACTTTAGTGTAAGCATGTCCCAGGTATCGCACAGGACATACGTATATGAGAACATTATTTGTTGTTTGTCTGAAAGTTGAAGTTAATTGGGCAGCCTGTAGTTTTCTTTGCTAAATCTGGCAACCCCAACTGTCTAGCTTTTATAGAAAATGCTTGCCAACCCCTGCTCTAAATAAATCAGAAGATCCTGGAGAGTTTTAAGTGGGATTCATATTTCATTTCCTATTTGAAAAAGAGAGACTGGGCTTCTATTTGGGAAATGGATAGAGGCAGGACGGTATTCTGAGTGTGGGCGTGGGGGAGCTCCGTCCCCCTCAGTAGGGCAGATGGGTCTTCTGGGGCCTGAAGAGGGGGCTTCGTGGCCAAAGGCCATGGAAGAGCAGACCAGTGCTGCCTTTCTGTGTCCATAGGGTCAGAAACCCGGGGATGCAGTTGGAGCCGGGGAATTAGGGAGGCAGCGGGGGTGCTCTGTAAAGATCTGGGCGGGGGAGAAGATCAGCCTAGGGACTTTGCCAAAACCTAAATGTCAGCATTCCAGTTTTGTCTTGATGCGTGGAGAAAAAAAGGCTTCACTTACCAGGAGGTGAGAGTATGTATCTCCCTCCTCCCACCCTCCCTCCATTCCTTCCTTCCTTCCTTGCTTCCTTCCTTCCTTCCTTCCTTCCTTGCATCCTTCTTCCCCCTCCTTTTTTGGAGGCAGTGGTGGATATGATGCACATGTTTCTTGCCTAATTTCTTCTGTCTTCTAAAGCTATGGGTCAGGCCGCAGATCTGCCCCTTGGCCGTAGCCCAGCTGGTCCCCACTCACTCATCTCAGCACTACTCCTCACAGCCGCTGACAGCTTCTCCCACCCCTCCACCAAAAAACAGTCTTCTGAACAGTGGGGGTCCTCAAACAACTGCCCCTCCCCGGGGCAAATCCAACTTCTAATCCTCTGGGGCCTCCCTTGTTCCCACAGCATGAGCTCCAGGGGCCCTGGACCCCACCTCCTGAGGGCAGGCCCCCCCAGTCCCTGGGGGACACAGGTGTGCCCCCGCTTCAGTTCTGACAGCTTAGTACGCAGCTCAGTCTTGGGGAAAACAGAACCCAGAAATGGATCGGGGCATTTTGTGTGGGGGAGATACCCTAGTGGCGCTTCTCCCTTCTTGCAGATTATGTTTGAGTTACAGGATGTGCCGTCCATCCTCCTGGCCGACCAGCTGGAGATGTCCCTGTACGCCTCCGGCCTCCTGACCGGCGTGGTTGTGGATTCGGGCTACGGCCTGACCCGCGTGCAGCCCTTCCACCTGGGCCGCCCCTTGCGGTCCGGCGGCAAGACGCTGGAGTTCGCGGGCCAGGATCTGTCAGCCTATCTCTTCAAGAGCCTCTTCAAGGAGGATTGTAATCGCCACAACCTGTTCCAGTTGGAGACGGTGGCCACCACCCAGATGAGCAAGTGCTACGTGCCCCAGAATCTGGCGGAGGCCTTGGACTTCCGCCAGAGCCTGCCGAGCGGATCGGATGAAAACAACACCTACCAGCTTCCCGACGGCACCCCAGTGGAGCTGACCCCCATGCAGCGGCTGGCCCCCGAGATGTTCTTCAGCCCACAGGTGTTCGACCTGCAAGGGCCTGGCATCTCCCAGGCCGTGGTGGAGGCCATCCTGGCCTGCGAGGCGGCCGTGCACCCGCTGCTCACCTCCCACGTGATGGCCTGCGGGGGCAACACCCTGTACCCCGGCTTCACCAAGCGCCTGTACAAGGAGCTGGTTGCAGAGCATTTCTCCTCCACCAAGGCCACCATGTGGGTGGGTTCCAACAGGAACTTCAGTGTCTGGCTGGGAGCGTCCGTTGTGGCCCATCTGTCTTCCTACAAGTCCGAGTGGATGACCAAAGAAGAGTACGAAGAGAGTCAGAGGCTGTGACCTGTTGGCAGCTCCAGGGACCTGGCCCCCGGTCCCCAGGGCTCGGGGGGGATTAATTTCCAGTGACAGGGTCTGGGGTTAGTGGTTAGCTGGCTTTGGAATTCCAAGGTCATGAGGGTGTTTTTTTAGGTTCTAGGGTTTTATCTTGTTTCAAGAGTGGGATCCAGCCTAGATGGGGACAGGGAAGCCCTCCAGGGACAGTGTCTCCAGGGGCTGGTCTGTCATTTGCAGTGGAGTGGTCAGTGATCATCTTCAAATAGCCACTTACTTCTCACTGGCATCTTCCATAGGCTGTCCTGTTCTCAGTTCAGTAGGTTTTAACCGGGGCGGGAGAGATGGGACCTTCTTCCGGGGTCCCAGTTATTTTTGACTAGGATTTGGGGGGTGGTGGGATGGGAGAGATGAAGTTTTTCTAGTCTTACTCATTCTCTCTGGCCAGGGAGGAATTGCTACAGGTGAGCCCAAGGGGCAGCCCTCCCATGGCCAGGGCCTTGTTTTATATCTGCAAATAAACAACTTCTTTGGAACCAGTGCTGGCTTCTGTCATGGATGGTGGTGGGTGGGTGGGGGATCGTCTGTAGGGGGGACGCAGAGTGTGAGGACATGAGGACCAGGGTGTCTGGGGCAGCCTCTGGGGACCCACTGGGCAGGATGGACAAGGGCCCAGAGCACCCTGTTCTTCCTCTGCTGTAGTCTCTCTCTTAATCCCAGCTGTCCCAACATTCTGTTAAAGTTTGAGTTTCTACTAGTGTAATATTTATTTGGTAGATATTGGAGGGACTATGGGGTGAAAGATACCAGAGGTTTCTGGCTTCAAGGAGATTTCAGTCCACTGTGGGGACATGGGCAGTAAATAAGGAAATCTGTTTGAGGCGCAAAGAGGGAAATAATGAATGCAACAATGTCACGTGCTCTGGGGGATGGGGGGATGGGGGCTGTCTACTTTCAATGGGGTAGCCTGAGATGAGACCACCAGGGACCACAGGTGGTGGGTCACTGCCCCCTCCTTCCTGGACACACTGTGAGGTTCCACTTACCAGCAACCCACATAGGTAGGGTCACGAGACCATGCTGTAGGTGCTGGCCAGTTTAGCGAATGCCTGACCCTTAAAATAGCCCTATCAGCCTGCAGGGTGTGGAGGATCTCATGGGGGGAGGGCAGAGCTGCAGATGGAAGGAGGCTGAATGACCCTGGAGCATAGACTCCTCCCTCTCCCCAAGCCTTACCCAGCCCTACTGCACTGCACTGGGACATGAGGAAACATCTGCCACATCCAGCTACTGAGATTTGGGGGTATTTGTTACAGAAGCTGTTTTGCAAACCCTGACTAATACACAGAGAGAACTAACTATTTAACTTTTTTTTTTTTTTGCTGGTAAGTGGCAAAAGTGGGGTTCGAATCCAGTCTGCGTTCTCAGTATGACTGCTTCTGAACAGGGCTCTCAGTTCCCCAATGTTAATGGAATAAAGAGTGCAGCGGGCAGGATATTGGAGCCCAAGGAACCATGAGGTTCCAGGCACAGGAGAGGGAGTTTGAAGGCCAGAGTCCAGCTCATGTTGTCTTTGTCACATGAGCCCTACTGTCTCAGCAGCAGTGTTATCCCTAAACTTGAGACACCAGTGGTCCCCAGGAGGAGAAGTGGGACCTATAGTAGAATAGTTCAGAGCCAGGTTGGCCTGGGTCTCAGGGACTCTGTCAGATTTGAGTTACAGGTGGCCCTGTCATTAGCTAAGCTACCTTGGGCAAGTTGCTTAACCTCTCTTGAGTCTGCTGGGCATAAAATAGGAAATAATACTTTATTCCCTCAGAGATTTGGGGTTGAGGATGAGCTAAGATGAAGAAAGAGAAGTGTCTTTGTGTTTGTTTATTTTTTGGCTTAAAATATTTTATTTATTTATTTGCTAGAGAATGGGGGAGAGAGTGAGAGAAAACACAAGCAAGGGGAGCAGCAGAGGGAGAGGGAGAAGCAGACTCACCACTGAGCAGGGAGCCCAATGTGGGGGCTCCATCCTAGGACCCTGGGATCATGACCTGAGCCAAAGGCAGATGCTTAAATGACTGAGCGACCCAGGCGCCCCAAGAAGTCCCTTTGAAAACCAGAAGATGTTATTGAGATAGGAGAGGTGACTTTAAATTTTATAATTTGATATTGCATTCCTCTTAATCAGGAGTATGAATAACAATGGCAGTCATCAGTCATTGTGCATTACAAATGGAGTCACATTCAGTCCTCACATACACACTGTGGTATTTGTCCCCATTTACACATAGGAAAACCAAAGCTGAGTGATGTGAAGCTCTTGCTCAAGTTCACACTCAAGGTTGGGCTCATAAAGGATTGGCACAGTTAGGAATAGATTCAGCATTTCTAGAAAACTAGACTAGAAGTGGCTGAAACATATGGGGATTTCTTTGTCTGGTGTGACAAGCAGGCAGCCCTGAAGAACAGAGGTATGTCTATATCATCAAGGACCCTTCCAGTTTTTCCACTTTTTGTGTGTTGTCTCATGAGCACAAAATGACTGCAAGAGCTCCATACATCACATCTGTAGTCCCTGCTCAACAAGGAAGGAAGAAAGAAGTTTGCCATCTGAGTCGATCTCTAAGTCTTAACTAGCAGACTTCTGCTTATGACCTAGGGCATCTGTCCCTTTGCAGAGGAGGGATTTGAACCTAGGTCCATCCATACCCATGTGGTTCTCCACAGTGCCAGACTGCCATCCCAGTTTTCTGGCCCTGTTAGACCTGTTGGCTTAAGAAATGAAAATGTGTGATTTTTTCAGGCATGAGTGAAAGCTGCTTTTGGGTGGCAATCAAGTGTTGACATACTGAGTAGTAATCTTTGTGCTCCAAACTGGTTTATCTGTGCGCTCCTGAGCTTTAAAAGGCAGAAGGGGAGAAACTCAGAAATGAGTATGAGGAGAAGAGGGAGCTGGAGAAGAGATGGGCAAGGGGTATTTTTTTTTTCCTTATTTAGCTCTGGGCAACTGTCATCAGGACTCTTTTCTCATTTTATTCTGAATGTAACATTTAACCTTTCTGTTCAAGCATCAAATCTGGCTGCCTGGTGTATAATTACGAACTTTTCTTCGCTTTCCCTCCCCCCTCCCCCACCCTGAAAGCTTTTAAAACTCCCTCGCTGGGTACCATCTTTCTCCGCCGACTCTCCAATTAAATTAAAAATAGCAGCTCCATGGGGCTGTGCAGGGCCATCAACCTAACGTGGATCTGCTGGCATGCCAGGCTTGGCAGGGCGGCGAGTGGTGCCCAGAAGATGCCTGCCGGCTCCGGCATGGCCTAGCAGCTGCTCAGAGCTGGGGGAAGCGTCTCCTCCATGAGGGGTCTGAGGCTGCCTGCCAGGGGTGGCCAGGTGCAGGAGGGTGGGAGGCAGGGTCTTGGCAGCTGGGGTGGGGCTGGTGGAGGGGACAAAGGGAAGGGTCCAGAGGCGGGCTGTTCCTGGCTGTGAGGGTACAGTCCTGCCAGTTTGTGCTGCCAAGGCTGGGGCTTGGCACCCTTGGGTTTGGGTTTGGGTGGAGTTTGGATGCCCGAGTTCCCTGAGGTCACCCTGGTAAGAGCTTTAGGTTCTGCTGATGTGGAGGACAAAAGGAATGCCTGTATCCTCCTGGCCCTAAGAGACACTGTCATTGCCTCTTCCACCTCTGGGTCCCCGTCCTTTAGAGAAACAGATGGTGACATGGATGAGGGCTCAGACTCCGAAGCCAGACTGTCTGGGTTGGCGTCCCTGCTGGGCTGCTTTCTGGCTCTGTTGCCTTTGGGGAGGATACTTAACCCCCTGTGCCTCAGTTCTCCCATCTGTAAGATGGACCTGGTGAAGAGGCTTCCCTCAGGGTGCTCTTGATGTTTATCAAATAAGTTAACATGTACAGCTTCTCAGGTGCCAGACACATGGGGCTTCTAGTATTATCGTACATTATAACTGTTACTATTTCTATACACATCAGCTCTATGAACCAAGTCCTCAAGGAAGAACCTGGCTCTTCTGTTTATTTTTGCTTGCTCACATGCGGGAAGTTGCTAGTGATACCAAATAGATAAAACACTGTAAAGTGCTAGCTTACTTTCCAGGGGCAAGTGTTTGCAGGGTAATTTTTTGTCTGAGTGATGGAGCAGAATCACATTCTGTCACCGAGTGGCTGGCTGCAGGGAGAGGCGGTCACCAGAGGGGTCTTCCACAGGAAGGGATTGCTGAGATGATTCTGGCCGAGGAGCAGGACTTAGCAAATGCTGTTCCTTTTGTTTGGAATGCTTGTCCCTGCAACCAGCCCCATGGCTGTCTTTGACAACCTGGTATCTGGGGTTAAATAGAGCACTTAGAATGGCTGGAGAACGAGGGCAGTAGGTGGTGGGGACAGGTGGAGGAAGGTAGGGCCAGTTCTTGAAGGACACTGATTGCACATCAAAGAGTGAAGGCTTCAGAACTGTAGGCAGAGTCATGCCATCACTTGGTTTGGAGCTCTGGGTATAGCTTGGAGAATGACCTAGAGAGCGAAGAGACCAGAGCAATAACATAAATCAGGAAAACACTCATTCCATTAGATTCTAGGCTAAAGGCTCTGTGCCATCCAGACCCTGCTCTACTCGGGTGCTTTAGACTGGGGACAGAGTATGGGTGGTACTTGGGGGTGGCTGTGGGTTTGAGGGACCAGCAGATCTTCTGTCCTATCATCTGGCAGCTGTCTGGTATCTATCAGTTTTAGAACACCTCGACCTGCGTGGTAGTGGGAGAGGCAGCCTGGGGTGCAGGACTTGGGAGAGCGGTCTTCAAGGTGAGAGACTGAGCTGGATTCCTGCACAGGGCAAGAGAGTGCCCTGCTGGGGCACCTGGGTGGCTCAGTAGGTTAAGTCTCTGCCTTCAGCTCAGGTCATGGTGTCAGGGTCCTGGGATCGAGCCCCACATCGGGCTCTCTGCTCAGTGGGGAGCCTGCTTCCCCCTCTCCTCTCTTTGCCTGCCTCTCTGCCTACTTGTGACCTCTCTCTGTCAAATAAAATCTTTAAAAAGAGAGAGAGAGAGAGAGAGCACGAGTGAGCGCCTGCCTCTCCTGGGAGTCTGCGCTGGGCTGTGGACTTCTTCAGCAATGCAAATGATGGACAGCTCCTAGGGCTTCTCACTTTCTCCCGCTCTTTTACCCATTTCTTTCTCCATCCCAGAGCCAACAGTTCCCTCTAAGGGAGGAAGCTGGCTGACTAGGGGAGAGCTCAGGTCTGGGAGTCAGACACTGGGCTTGACTCTGTTTCCCACCACATGCTGTGTTGCCTGGGGCAAAGAACTGACCCTCTCTGGTTCCATGGCCTTATCTAAAAGAGATAATTATAGTACCCTACCTCACCAGGCTGATATGGGGCTTAAAGTCACTTACCATTCAATGAATATTTATTAGGCACCTACCTTGTTCTGAAAGCCCTTTTCTAGGATCTGCTAAATAGAGGAATATTTATAAAGTGGCTTAGCACAGTGCCTGGCACATAGTAGGTGCTCAGTAAGGGTTAAGTTTCTCCCTGAGTCCCTGCTCTGCAACAAAAAACCGGGATTAAGGACTCCCGGAGCTATCAACCAATCCTTGTCTTCATAAAGCACGCCCTGACTGAAGCCCTAGCCTGCTGCCAGCTAAGATGCCTTTTCATCCTGTCCTTTTGATGAACTTTTGCACTAAGATGTTAGGATCTTGACATACAACCCCTCCCAGGCATCTTTGGCTTCTTAAAGAGGCTCTAAAATCAGAGTGTGAAAGGTGGGTCCAACTCTTTTCTGTAATTAAGACAGAGCTCACTGGACTCACCCCAAATCAGGCCACTTCTGTGGACCCTCGAATATTGTCTCCCTCCAGGGAGAGAATCATGCTTAACCTAGCAAGGGCAAACATTGAGAAGGTTGAAGACATAGATTCATTTCGATGAGTCTTCCCGAACCCCGGCTGGGGGCTCGCCGCTGCCCAAGATAGACCTGATTCCCACGGCCCCGGGATTCCATGAGGAGTGGACACCACCCAAGTGAGGTGGGAGCAGGTGACAGCCACCTCTTCTGTGGCCCTGCGATCAGGGGGGTTACTGTCTTCACCCAGCCCTCGGGGCCAGCAAACCAGACTCCTGAAGGAGGTGTGTGAGCCCGAGGCATGGCTCCTGTAGGAGACATTCAGCTGGGGGAGGGAGCTGGCCGTAATCCGTGTTTAATTTCTCCAGGGCCTCCATTATAAATTCCATAACTCTACCAGTCAAAACATGACTAATTCCTGGGACTGCAGCCCCCACCTGGGAACCGAAAGCCCTGTGCTACTTTTGCTGCCTTTTATCACCACTAATAAAGGCTTGGCAGTCAGAATTTAGCTGCTGTGGGTGGTTTCCTTATGCACGTGGGCTCCTCCCTTCCCCCCACAGGGTCGTTATAGAGTAAGCGCTTGCTTGCTGGGCTGCTTTTTGACCAGCTCTGTGATATTCCCAGCCTGAAAAGCTGGGGCCACGGTATTCAGGGTTAATTGGGCCTTTGATGATTCTGACAAGGGCAGGACTGCTGTGTGATTTTTGGAAGAAAGAATGGGTTCATTGAAAGTAAATAGAGCAGAATTGCAGGTGTGATGTTTAACCTACCGAGGGAAGACTCTGTGGCCTTCCCCCACCCCGCCTAACAGTCCTTGGGAGAGAGCCAGGTAGGCAGTGGACCTCTGCATGACCCCACTTCACCCCTGCTAGCTGTGCCCCTCTGGGCAGGTTACTCAGCCTTGCTGAGCCTGTGCCCTCGTGGGGAAGACGGTTCCGGCCAGCCCTGTCTTCTGCAGGGTTTTGTGAGTTTGCACTTAGCGAAGTGCTCGGCCCACCTGGAGGCTGGCCAGGGATGCAAAGATCCCCCCTGGTCCTGTCATGTTATCTAACACCTGAGTCATTCCGTATTCATTATGAAGTTTCTCCCACAGGCCTCGCTAAGGTATTAGTTTGTTGTCTTTGCAATAAGCAACCGGCTTGGCTTTCACCTCTTTAAAAATAGTGCCTGTTTCCAGCGGCCTGGCCTTGGAGTTGAGGTGGTCTCACTGCAGGTGGGAAACGCTGGACCACAGAGCCTTTGCCACAGGGAGTCGGGGGCGGGGGTGGGTTTGGTGCACTGGGGGAGCTGGTGGGCGTTGGGGCCTGGCCCTGCCTGGGAAGAGAAGGGTGGGATAGTCAAGGGCCAAGGGCCCTGAGATGATCAGAGAATCAGAGGGTCGGGGTGGTGAGCCCTAGGAGCGAGGCATTACATACGAAGGCTGAAGGGGAGGTTCCAGAGACCAGAGTCTTAGCCCGGGCTCTGTCACGTTCTAACGTGTGATCTCAGGCTGAAGCTCAGTGCCTCTGGGCTTCAAACTCGCATCTGTAAAGTGAGGGTTCTAACAGTATCTGCCTCGTGGTGTAGAGAAGGCTCTAGAGCTACTGTCTGCAACGTGCTTAGCACAGTGCTTGGCAATTAGTCTAATGGGGGGGGTCATTGGCACCATGGCCCCTGCTGTTCTGAGGCCACTGACCTTACTGGAGGCTGTGGGTTTGCTGCCGCGTATCAGTGTCTCACCAGAGGTAGACGGACCCCTGAGGAAGGCCTGGGTCCCCCAGAACAGCACATCCTCGACCTTGCACCGAGCAGGTTGGCTTCTCCTCCAAGCTAGCTCCTCTCCTGCTCCCACCTCCCCGGAGGTGGGTAACAGCTTTAATGTGGAAGTCTCTTTCCTTCTAGCTTCTGGGGAAGCTTCCCGGTGGCCAAGACTTTGGAAGTCAGATTCATCTTGGACGATGAATCAGAGTAGCAATAAATAACCACCTTCCTGTGGTCTCCGACCTCAAGATCGCCCCGGAGCAGCCACTTCTGCTTCTGTTCTGCTAAAACACCATCTTACTACAGACGACGTAACTTCTCTGACCCCCACACCCTCTCTCTTTCCTCTCCCTGCTTTATATTTCAAAATACAGGTTTGTCTCTCCACGAGAATGTAAGCTGCGGGAAGGCAGGGGTCTGTGTTGTGTGCACTGAGCTATCCCCAGTGTCTTCACCGGTGCCCGCGCATAGTGTCTGCTGCATGACTGCATGATCTAAAGAAGGTCCACAATCAACACAGAGAATGGTCAACTAGCTCTTCGTTCTCTCCTAAGGACCAAGCAAAAGCGTGTGGTCCCAATACCCTGCGGGATCCTCACACAAGTCGAATTTTCTGGCATGGCGTCAAATATTGGCATGGTCTTGGGAGTCCATTTATTGAACTGGCTTTCAAGGAGCTCTGAAAGCTTGTCCCCTGTAGGATTTTGCGTTTAGGTAGCTGCCTGCGAGACTTTTCTGTGGCGGGAAGATGGGCCTGATTGTAGGGCTAGGGAAGAAGTCCAGAGAAGTGAGGACAGGCTCAGGGTTCCCTCTTATTGGTAGCAGAGCAAGGGCTTCTGCTAAGGAGCACGTACTCTGTCTTACCTGCTGGAGAGGCGCAGATGAGTGGTTTCCATGAGGGGCTCACAGTCCAGACCCTCAATTTCACAGAGTTTTTTTATCCCCAGTTCTTTTACTATTAACTATTATTTCATTATTTTTCTCACCAGAGCACATACCCTCCCCACTGTCCGTCACCCAGCCGCCCCATCTCTCCCACCCGCTGCCCAGCAACTCTCGGTTTGTTTTCTGAGATTAAGTGTCTCTTACAGTTTGTCTCCCTCTCTGGTTCCAAAATCTATTATTTAAGCCTCCACAACCTTCCTCCCAAATGCTGGAACGTTCCAGGTGCACCCTCCATGTAAATGTCCCCTGCCTTCCCCTGCCTCTCTTCCTCTCTCTTCGGTCTGGCTCAAAACGCCATCCCCTGCCACCACTCTCTGTGCCCCCAGCCCTCCCATGCAATGAGTTGGGGGCAATATCTTTGCTTCTTTGATATCTGGGGGAGGCCAAACTGTGCCTCCTGGGGTCCAGGGAACTTAGCTCAAAATCCAGGGGCAACAGCCACGCTGAATGGAGACCTGGGTTGTGTGTTTAGGTGGGAGACCCAGGTTCCAAGTCAGGGTTCACTTGGAGCCTTGGTGGTCTCACTTAGAAATGAGGGAGACAACAAGACATAACGAGGCCTAGCACATGAGGCACCCATTACAGCGCCTGGCCCTGTAGGTGTTCGGGGCAAAGCTTGTACAGACGTGCTCTCTGCAGCCAGAGGGCCAGGGTTTAAATCCTGACTCTGTTGCCCTCCAGCACAGTGACCTTGGATAAGTCACCTGACCCCACCTGAGTTAATGCCTGCCTGAGGGGGCTTGGGGGCACTCAGCCAGAGCCTACGAGATGCCCATGGGCACAAGTGTTTCCTGGAATAATCCTGCTATGGCTAGGGAAAAAGACTGGACTGTTGCAGAAGGAAACAGAAGAGGCAAAGTCTCTTCCTATTTCACAGATGGGGAAACTGAGATCCAGACACTCCCAGACCTGCCCTCACCGCTCCGTACCTCTGTCTCCTCTGCCTGCGCCACCCCAACCCAGGACTGGAGGACAGTGGAGGCTCTGTGGCAGTGTCCCACCTTCTCCAAGGGACACCTCCCAGGGGGTGTCCGTGGGGGGCATGAAGCTGACTCCCCATCCTGATCCCCACTTACGAGGCTCAGACTCTGGTCCCATCGAGCCTGCTCCTCTCCCCGCTAAACAAGAAAAAATGCCTTGGATACGTCTTTGCCTCAGCCAGTCCTAATCTGCAAACCCTGTAATTCTCTGAAAGGGAGAAGGGGGGAGAAAAAGCACCTAAGCAGTCTCTCCGACTCCTGGGCCAAGATTTAGTGATGGGAGCTGTAGCGAGGTCTCGCATTACTGAGCCTTCATTACTTTTACAAAATATGTTCCGCTGGGTTCCCCCGCAGCTATAAAGCGCCGTCGTAAATAATTAAACTCCACTTGTCAAGAGGTGGTTTTTGAACCCTGCGGCCGCCACCGTGCAGAGGTGCAGAGTGCGCTGGGCTGGGAGGCGGAGTTCTGGGACCCCGCTGGGACGTCTGACCCCCGTGACCTTGGGCCGGTGGCTTCCCCTGTCCGGCCTTGGCCTCCCCACAGGCCGATGAGGAGGCCGGAGTAGGCGGCCTCCAAAGCTTCCGCCGGCTCTTACAGTCAAAGCTGCTCACCTCCAGTGCGTGTGCATTTCCGGGCGGGTGGTTCCGGGCCCGTGGTTCCGGGCCCCCAGTCTTGCCTCCTTCTGTGAATCCTTCCATCTACCCCAGGTCCAAGCGCTGTCGGGCCCCTGGGGAGCAGGTGGTCGTGGCTCAGGCGCCTCTATCGAATCTCACTGTCCAGTAGAGGAAACCCTCTGAGAAACTGAGCACGACCCTCAGGAGGCCCAGACCCCTTCGGAAGCCCAGGGGAGGGCCCAGGAAGGCTTCCTGGAGGAGACCCTGTTGAGCCCAGCCTGAGAGAATGTGTAGGAGTCGTAGGAGTTGGAGGAGGGAGGGCATTCCGGGTGGAGGGAACGGCCGGTGCAGAGGTGCAGAGGAGAGCCCAGGAGCCCAAAGGCTGGCCCGCGGTTCTGCCAAGAGCCAAAGGGACCCAGGAAGGTTGGTGGGTGATAAAGTGGATCTGCGGCCTTGAACACCTGGCGGAGGGGCGTGTCCTGACCTCGAAGGGGGAGAAGCGTCTGTGGTTCTGAGCTTCAGCCGGTGGCATGGTGCTGGGTGCAGCTGTTGGGGCTTAGGCCCGTTCTGGTCCCTGGGAGACAGTTGGCCGTGACAAACCCCACTACCTCCCCCCACGTTATCACCTGAACATTTCCTGAGTGCGTCGCTGCCCTCGTTGTGCCTCCCCAGCCAGCCAAGCACCCAGGGCAGGCAGAGCCACCTTGCCAAGGGATCTGGCGGAAGAACCCCGGCCCCGAGCTTCAGGGAAGGGCAGGTACCCCACCCGTCTCTCTTGGTAGAGGGGGGACACTCAGAACTCTCAAGGGCTCCCACCCCCAACCTCCCCTCTTCATCCCCATCCCCCTCTTGGCCTTTTCCAACCTCTTTTACATTAGAGGTGGGAAATCAGCCAAGGGTGGCAAGGCCGGTTCTCTCGGGGTCTCTTATAAATCCTGCTTGGGTGGTCTCTGCATCTCAGCTGGAAATGCAGGCATGATTGGGAACTATTGTCTCCCAGCCCATCTGAACAGACACCAAAATAGCTCCATCTTCACATCTAGTTCCCTTCAAACATAACTCGAGCATTCCTACCTCAGGACCTTTGCACATACGGCTCCCGCTTCTTCTGCCTGAATATTTGCCCTCAGATCCCTGCGTGGCTGAGGCCTCGCAATGACCTTGGGTATGTCCCCTTGTCCTGCACTTCCCCTCCTCAGGCCAGCTGATGGTATCCACAGTCTAGCTTGTAGGGTTTGATCAAGACACCATCAGACAATGGGACATCTGAAAGGAAATAAGGTAGTGGGACTGCAGAGCTCTGTCCACCTGTTTGATGCAGATGGCTAAGGTATTTGCAGGTCAGAATGGCGTGAGCCAGCCCGCTCAGCTTTCCCTGGGTTCTCTCCTGCACTGATGGGTGCAGAGCTGGATGGAGATGCTCAGACCCCATAAGAGAATGTGAGGGCTGGGGTGGGGGGTGCAGGTTAAGTGTGAATATTGTAACAGGAAGAAGCAGGGAGGTGACCTGGGCAGGTGACAAGGAGCTGTTGACCACTTCCCTGCCCAGGGAGAGGCCATGGAGATCCTTGAGATGGCTCAGGAATGAGAGGAGAGCTCACCTCAAGCGGGGATGGTGGGTGCTGGTGGAGATGGGGAAAAGTGGATCTTTACCCAGGGGAGAGTCACAAGAGGCTGGACTACAGGGGGCCTGCTCTGACTTGGGACGGAATTGCAGGGAGGAGGTGGTGCCCACAGTGCCTGGGACATGTGGGAGGTGCAGCAGAGTAAGCCAGCCTAGATGCTGGAGAATGGGATAGAGACGCGGTTTCTCAGGGGCTCTGGCCCTGGTCTCAGTTTCTCTCGGCCGGCTTAGCTCGGAGGATGGGGGCCTAAGGGCTTGGGACTCTCACACCAGACATTTTTCTTTATCCTAATCTTAATGGGATCGGGATTTTAAATGAGGCCATTTAGCCGGTGGAGGATGGGGCAGCTGGGCACCCACTGAGTGCTGGGGACAGTGTTAACCACCACCTTGCAGGAAGGTGAGGTGGGTGATGGGCGTAGATGCTCCTCCCCAGGGGGGTTGCCGGCAGACCCTCCCCAGGAATACTGAGCCCTGTTCTGAGGTCGGTCCTCACCTGGGCCAGGTCTGGGGAGTCAGTGCTCCAGGAGCGACCCTCTGCCAGCCCAGCTTTCTACCTCTGCCTCAGGGTGGGGGTGGGGGGAGGGTTCTGAGCTGGTCACCCCCACTCTCTCAGAGCATCCTGGCGGGATTGGGCCTTGCTTGTCCACAATGGTAAGGCTCAGTGCCACCCTTTATGGCGTTCTTTCTTCCTTCTGTCACATTGGGACTCCCTTGCTGTGCATGTGACATCCTTTCTAATTGACTTGTAGCCAAATCTTTGCCTGCTTTGGGGGGAACCCAAACTGAGAAACATGGTCAGGAGAATAGAAGAAGACGGGATATGTAGTTTTTCTCATGGAGAAACACAAGTTCACAGACGGCCAGTGGCTTCCTCCATGTCACTCAGCCGGGAAGGGAAGAGCCTGACTCAGAACCCCGGTCTGTTTTAGTCCACGAGGCCCAGACAGGTTATGCGGAGGAGAGGAAAGAGAAGCCAGGTCTCTAGATCAAAGCCTTCCTGGGGTCTTGTTACAGGGCAGCAGGAGGTCCCTAGGTCATGCCCAGCTGGGCTTCCAGGAGATTCTACAAGTGGCAGAATTTAGGAGAGACATGGCTGACCCCACAACTCGGCAGGGAGAATCCCTTAGGGCAGGGGCCGAGGGGCTAATACTGTGCATATGAAAGTGAGAAGAGTCAGGGGGTGAGGTATCCAGCCCATGGGAGGGAGGGCTGGGCAGCTGCAGGGTCAGAGTGGGAGGGCCACCCAGCGCGATCCCGGCAGGTGGGGATGAGGAATTTAAGACCAAATTGGAGGGAACAGACTCTGAGCCGAGCCCCCGCCGCACCCCGCCCAGCACAGATGGTGCAATTAGAGAATCGCACAGATTCTCTGCCCAAGATGATACCACTTGAGGAAAGGAAACAGTTCTGTGGGGGGTCTTTTCTCCATTTTAAAAGCAGCCGGCAGTGTGTAATTCCTTCAAGTAAATTGTATGGTTAAGTGCTTAGGGTGGGGACGCAGCCGCTTACTGCCTTCCATGTGGAAACAAGGAGGATGCTGGGCCCTTGTATCTGGGGCGTCTGCTGGGGGCAGGCAGGGGCAGATGGCCTCCCCCATATTGTCATCTGAGGCAGGATGGGGTCCGCCCCTGGCCTTCCCCCGAGATAGCGGTGCTTGACCCGAAAGACTGGGTCAGGAGTGGGGGTTTCAAGGGCGTGCGTCCCACTGCCCCCCTAGAAGGGACAGTCTCCCCAGGTCCTCAGGACTCAGGCCTCCCCGCCACCACTCCAGGGCCTGCAGGGGACAGCGGCATCCCCAAGCTTTGGGGAACTCCAAGACAGTGGGGGTTCATCTGGCTTGTTCATGAGGTATACAGCAGGTGCTCACTGGAACTCAAGCTCCATCACCCTTGGGGGCATGCTATTGAAATGTTCAAATGCCCCGGTCGGTTCCTTTGACCATGGCCTAAGAATAAGGCTTCCCTTTGGGGATTTTTAAGGAGATTCACAGAGGGGGCTCCCGTGGACGGCTGGCCAGCCCCCGGCACAGAGAAGGGGTCCAGGAGGCGGTAGGTCTGATATCCTCTGGATTCTCTCAGGCCTGCGTCCACCTTGTGGCCTCTGGGGCGGGGTGAGGAGCGGGCCACTATGGACCCAGGGGGCCATGGGGACCATTGGTTCTCCCTCCAGCCAGGTCCTTCCGGGCACCCCAGTACCCCTGCTCCCACCCCAGGTCCAGACTCCACCTGCAGGCAGGGAGGCAGGGGTCTAATGGCAGGGTGTGGGCCTCCTCCCACCTTTCTAACCTGTCGCTTGCTTTGAAAAGGTCAGGGTCTTGGCTGGTTTTGAGGGCCGGAAAGGGGGCTAGAAGCTCTGGAGAGCTCCCCATCCTGTCCCTTTCAAGGGTACACATACATCGTTCTCTTCCAGAGCCTGGGATAGATAGAGAGTGGGAGGGAATTCCAGGGAAGCTAGTTGGCTGCTGTTGGGGGTGCGCACACGTGTGTGTGTGTGTGTGTGTGTGTGTGTGTGTGTGTGTTTAAGCTGTTTTTCTCTAGGTCTTTGTCTGATTTTGCGTCTCCCTCTGGGTGTCTCAAGGTACTTGTCCCTTTCTGCCTGTGTGTCTCCCGTGCCCATACCTGGATGTGTGTGTACACACAGAAGGGCACTTGGCTGCCTCGGGCCGGCCCTCTTGTACTCTCCTTCCTCCCAGCTCCCTCCAGACCAGCCCCTAGAGGAGTGGCCCAGGTCGCCCTACTGTCCTCTCACTGAATCCCTCCCTCAGCCCTTTCCTGCTCCCCAATTTAGGGCCTGCCCCTCGGCCACCACCCTGGCAGGCTGGGTTGTGGGTGTGGGGGTGGGGAGTGATCTGTCGGGGAGGTGAGGGGGGTGCACCTCCTCATTTTGCACAGGGGTGACCAAGGCCCCATGATGGGGAGAACCCCATGGGGGCCACAGGCATGATAGTAGCGGGGACTGGACTCCTGACCTCTCAGCCCCATCCATTGCACCTTCTGAAGACCTCTCAGTTCAGACTTCTCTCCCTCTTGGCAACCTTGATGCTTGTCCGAGCTCCCATGCTGGGAGGCTGCAGGGCCTCCTTTGTGGCCTCCCGCCTCCTTCACTCCTCCACTTCCGCTGGCAGTGATCCTCCAGCAGCCCGAGCCTAGGCTGCAAAGTCTTTCCTCGCTGCACTCCCTCCCTGCCGCCCCTCCAGTCTTCTCTCCACCCAGCTGCCAGAATGATAGTTTAAAAATATAAATTAGATCATGACATTCGCCTGCTTAAAACCCTCCAGGGGCTCCCATTACAGTTAAAATCCAAAGCTCTGCAACAGGAGTTGGCAACCTTTTTTGTAAAGGCCCAGATAGTAAATATTTTCGGCTTTGTGGGCCATATGGTCTCTGTCGCAACTGTACAACACTGCCTTTATGGCACAGAAGTGGCCGTGATTCGCAAATGAATGGGCATGGCTGTGTTCCAATAAAGCTTTATTTAGAAGAACAGGTGGCAGACTGAACTTGGCCCCTGGGCTGCAGTTTGCTGACCCCTGACCTACAGGGTCTTGCATGGTCCCGTTCTCACCCCTCCCACCTCGTCGCTCATCATTCTCCTAACAGTTTCTGCTGGTCCGTGATGTCCTTCAAGCCTCTCAGATACTCTGGGCTTAGCCCAGCCCCATGGCCTTTGCCTCATGCTTCCTTCGGCCCAGAATACTCTTCCTCAGATCTTCCTAAGACTGACCTCCCGTTGAGATGCCTGGGTGGTTCAGTCTGTTAAGCATCTGCCTCTCATTCAGGTCATGATCCTGGGGGTCCTGGGATCAAGTCCTGCATCGGGATTTTTGCTCAGCGGGGAGTCTGCTTCTCACTCTACCTGCTGCTCCCCCTGCTTGTGCTCTCCCTCTCTCTGACAAATAAATAATCTTTTTTTTTTTTTTTTAAGAAAGAATTTGAACTCCACTCAGGCATTCTTTTGTGTGTCTTGATCACGGACGTGGCCCCACCACCAGGAAGGATGGCAGGCAGACTTGGACGTGGTAAATGGTCCATAACGCGCGTTAACGGGTGCCTTGTTAAGCTGCCTGCCCAAGGTCACAAAGACACCGTGTGGCTGGGTCGGGATGGGCCTGCCCTGGCATTGGGGAGGGCACAGGGCACCACCTCCATGGACTTCTCCCTCCTCTGACACAGCAGCGTTCTGCCTCTTGTGCCTGCTGTAAAGCTTTTGGCCAACTTCCGGGCCACCCTGTCCTTCTCCAAAGTAGGTATAAAGTCACCACCTTTGGGAGACTCACGTGACCGCACTGCGGGTCGCATCAAGGAAGCTTGGCTCCACAGACGGAAGTGATGTGGGAGCACTTGAAAATGAAGTGTCTCCCATATGAGTGTTTAATTATCTTATTATAGGACAGTAACTGGGCATTAAGATTTTTTATAATTATTAATAGAGTATTAAACAATGAATTATCATGAACAATTAAAATTAATTACATTTCTTGGAGTTAATTAAATTACTCCTTTAATAGGACAAGTGGCTAAGCAGACTTAACAATTAGGAACAGGTACTACAAAAGTCTGCAGGAAGCGGGTGGGATGAGGCAGGGTACACTTCCCGGTCCTGCCAGGGGGAGGGGCTCGACGAACAGGCTGGGCCTTGGGAATCTCACAGTTCAGCAGAGGAGAAGGAGGAGGACGGGGAGAAGAAACTGAACTGGGTGGACCTGCCCCCCCACCCCCAACCCCAGGATCCTGCCTGAACTTCTACCCCCCAGGCCTGGACAGACGGAGACCTCCCTGCTCCTCTGACCTTTCTTTCCATTCTTCCTCCTTCTTAAACCTTTCCTCCTCTCTTTGATGGGGGGTAGGCATTGGAAGCACAGGGATCAATCAGTCAAAATTCCATCCTGCCTGGAGCTCGAGGTCAAGGAGAGAGAGGTAGCCCTGTATTCAAAACAGAAAATGTCAGACAGCTGGGCTCGACTTTGGATTGAGCTACCTCTTACCCGTGGTGTGACCTTGGGCGAATTACTTGTTTTCTCTGAACCTCAGTTCTTTCCTCTGTAAGACAGCACCTCCCTCCTGGAGGGACATGAGTTTTGACATATAGAGCGTTTAGTCCAGTGCTTGGAACATAGTAAGTGCTCGATACGTGTTAATATCATCATGGCTATTGGCCATCCAGTTCCTGTGATGCTCTTAAGCAAAGGAAAGAGAATTTACCTGGCCTATTTAAAGGCAGAAAAGCATTTTTGGAAAGTAAATCCTTATCTGAGTCTTTAAACATAAGTAGGACTTGGTGAGGTAGAGATGTAAGGGAAGAGTATTGCAGGCAGAGGGAACAGCATATGAGAAGGCACAGAAGTGCTACCTGGACATTACCAGCATGTTCCAGGACAGTTGCCTAAGTTGTGGACTGGGGAAAGACATGGCTTTGGAGGGGTGTGGAAGCCAGCCTCCGAAGCAGTCATGCCCTTGTCTGGCCCCTCCCACGCTGAACTGTGGTGGGTCTATGTGACTGATGGAACATGACAGAGGTGATGATATGTCACTCTTGGGGCTGGGTCCTAAAAGGCAGCATGTCTCCTTCCTTGCTCTTGGATCAGCTGCTTTGGGGGAAGGCAGCTGCCGCTTCCAGCTTTCCTAGGGAGAGGTCCACGTGGGGAGAACGGAGGCCTCCTAGCTATGGCCACATAAATGGGCCATCTTAGAATCGGATGCACCAGCCCAGTCAAGCCTATGGGGGGCTGCAGCCCTGCTGATACGTTGGCTGCCTTGTGTGGGACAGCCAAGCTGGGACCACCCAGCAGAGCTGCCCTGGACAGCAACTTGCGGACCCTCAGGGGGATGATGTTTTTTGATGTTTTTGGTTGTTTGAAGCCACTATGTTTTGGGATCAGTTGTTACATAGCAAATGATCATTAATAAGAGTGGAGAGCAGAGCCCCAGTTGTGAAGGGTCTGGTGGGAGGCCTGAAATGGGAGTGAAGTCAGATTTGCTGGTTAGAAAGACCATCCTGGCCGTAGCAGAGAGGATGGCGTGGGGGACGGTGTGAGCTGAGAGTTACGGCTCCTTTATTATGTTCCAGGCACCGTTCCAAGTACTTTGCACTATTAGCTCATTTAATCCTCTGAACAATACTGTAAGGTAGGTGCTCAGGCTAATTTTATTTTATTTTACTTTTTTAAAGAATTTATTTATTTTTTTGAGAAAGAGAGAACACAAGCAGGGGGAGCAGCAGAAGGAGAGGGGGAAGCAGGCTCCCCGCTGAGCAGGAAGCCCCACACGGGGCTTGATCCCAGGACCCTGGGATCATGACCTGAGCTGAAGGCAGATACTTAACTGACAGAGCCAGGCAGGTGCCCCCTCATGCTAATTTTAAAGATGGAAGAGATTGGGGAAGATTGGAAAAGTTGCTCAGTATCGTGTACAACTAACAGTCGCGGTGAAGCTGGGTTGTGAACTCAGGCAATTTCATGCCTCCTACTCTCTCTGGCCTCCCTGGAGGCCGGGCGGCTTGCCAGTGTCAGGGATGCAAGCATGTATGCCGAGGAGTGGGGAGCCCTGGATTGGGGACATGCTTGAGAAATGCCGTTGCAGACTTGGGACCCGCTTGGACAGAAGGAGAAGGACAAGGAAACACCCACGGGTTCCTGTCCCCGTTCCGCTCTGGGGCCCAGGGTCAAAGGTGGTTCCAGAACTGGAGGTGGGGCAGGTGTGGGGGCAATGTGAGGCAGTTGTTTTTGGGGTATGTGAGTTTGAGGTCCCGAGGGACATCCAGGACGCTTCTGGGGGACGAGGAGTGTAGGCAGTGCTCTCCTGCCAGTTCTGGGAGCACTCCCAGGTTCTGGAGAGATGTGTGCTCCCCCAGTCTGCTCCCATAACAGGTCCCGGGGACCCTGATCGGCTCTGATCTGGGGTGATAAGTCAAACTTGGGGAAGGGGGACTCCCAAGGGCAGGGACGGATGGCAGGCGGCCACCACCTTTGGCCCGGGGTGCAAGTTTTCCAGTTGGGCTTCCAGACTCTCCTTGGGGGGCGAGGGGGAGGCCGAGTATTGGGGGGGGGTCCAGAGCTGTTTCTCACTCCAGTGACTCTTTTCATTATGTTCAAATCTAGGAGCTACGTGGATGGTGAGTATGAATTTTCAAGCCACGTACTACGGCATGCCAGACACTGTAACTTTATTTTTCTCTCACGGAAGGGAATTTCTGTCCCCAGCTCCCTTTCAGCCTGAGGGCAGAAAATGTAATCTCAGACAATTCCAGGTAAACTCAGTCATTCCAGGTTTAAGCTCAGTTTGATTGGGGACGGCCCTTCCTTCCTGCTCCTCTGGGGGCTAAGTTCCAGGGGCTTTGTGGAACCCGCAGGCCACATCGGCGCCTGGTCGTCAGCATCCGCCCCCCAAGGGTCTCCACCAGGGTTGACGGTGTCGGGACTGCACCCCACCTCCCCAGACCCCCCGCCAGGTGTCTACGTTCCTGTCTGATCTCCAGGAATTCGGGAACTGTGTCTCCTCTCTGTCTCTCCAGGGAGAAGACAGGGAGGAATCCGCAAATCGCTCTGCTTCTTGGAGCACAAGCCCAGAATTTAACCCCAGTTCCCCAGGGGCAGCTGCTGGCTCGAGGTCTGTTTGCAAAGAGCTTCGGGATTCGTCATTGCTCTTGACATCTCAGGTGAGCCTGGCGGGACAGAGCTCTGAGATTTTGCATGAGAAGCGATGTTTACCCAAGAGCTCTGCCCTCTCCCTCCCTTGCTCACCATCCAGATGCTGTGGAAGAGCCTGCTGGTACCTGAAGTCACACTGAGTCTCCCAGGGGTGGGGGGGGAGCAGAAGCTGGGGGTCCTGGACAGACCCAGGAGGTGGGCCGGAGACACCTGCCTTTTCCCAGGTGGGGCCACTGGCGCTCGGAGAAGGACGGACCTTGGTCTGGGTCATTTGGCATCAAAGGGGTAGAAGCCGGCCTAGCATTCACAACAGCTGGAGAAAGCAGGGACCTTGGGCTGCATCTGTGATGGGGAGGGAGAGGGTGTGAAGACACACTCCCCCATGTCAGTCAGCATGACTGATCCTGAGAGCTGGGCCACTGGCTGCTGGGACGCAACCTCCTCCCCTCTCCCCACCCTTCCCCCATGAGGGAAGAGAACTTACTGTGGGCCATGACCTCTTCTGTGCACACAGGGGGTCTACGAGACACACCTCGTTATTTCCATTTTACAGATGAAGAAACTAAGGCTCATTGCCGTGAGATGCCCGAGTCCCATTATAGATCAGCGACCCAGAGGGCAGTTTTAAAAATTGCTGTTGCTTTGTGTTTTTAATATGGGCCCATCAAAACAATGTAAACAATAGTAAAGTAGGACTTACTAAGAGAGGACTAGATTTTTCCAGGCTTCTTTCATGCTCTGTCCCTCGCATTGCCTCCCACGCGAGGTAACCGATCCCCTCCCGTGCGTGTGAGTGTGCGCAAACCTATAGGCAGGCACACGGGGGCTCTGGGAGAATGAGGGGTGCCGTTGCATGTGCCCCTTCCTGACTTTGCTTTCTGTGATGTATTTTTTCCTTAACAGAATATTGCACACTGGACAGTGTATTCTGCCCGTCTCGGTCAAGGTGACAGGTGCAAGCTACAGTGTCTGGAGTTTCCAGCAGCTAATGGCTTAGTCAACCAGCCCCCCTCTTGAGGCACATCTCAGCTGCCTCAAGGTTTCTGCTCTTGCCACACGGCGAGAGCCGTCCTGGAATGGACGTCTGTCGGGAACGGCATTTTTTTTTTTTAATTTAAAGTTTTTTTTTTTAAGATTTTATTTATTTATTTGACAGACAGAGATCACAAGTAGGCAGAGAGAGAGAGAGGAGGATGCAGGCTCCCTGCTGAGCAGAGAGCCCGATGCGGGACTCGATCCCAGGACCCTGAGATCATGACCTGAGCCGAAGGCAGCGGCTTAACCCACTGAGCCACCCAGGCGCCCCGGGAACGGCATTTTTATGTCTAAGAATTGATTCCAGAAGTGGGACTGTGGGTCACCGGCTACAAACATTTTATGCCCGTGCAGGTACGCGAGGCGGGATTTGATTCCAAATATGTCCAACTCCAAGGCACAAGGAGGACCCAGGCAAACAGGTGGTGGCCTGACCCACAGATACCATCCTGGAGTGTCCAGCCTGGGGCACAGGGAGGCTGGCACCCCAGCCCATCCCAGCACCCCAGCAGAAGCCCCTGCCCATGGATGCGGTCGTCACCTTCCCCGTCCCGGAGCCTCAGAATGCACGGCCTGTTCCATTCTCAGAAGCAGCCTGTGAAGGAAGGGTGTGCGGGTTGTCATCCCCATTTCACGGATGGGGAAACTCACAGAGCAGGAGGCGCAGGGCTGAGGCCGGGATGGGGAATTATCAGAGTTAAGTCAGACTAGATGGTAGAACTCCAAAGCAGGTCTTTTGAAGCTGTCCTCATGGGGCAGGGAGGGTTCTCTCTGTGCTCCCTGGCGGGGAGGGGGGGGGGAAGCTGGGGCAGGCAAACCACCCTACCCTCTGCTCCTGGCCCCGTCCGGGTGTGGGCTCTGTGCTGCCATGGGAGAGAGGCCAGATTCCCTCCTGCTGCAGCTGTCTGAGAGACTGCGGCGCACGTGCACAGCTCTCATTAGAGAGATGATGGATGTGCTTTTGGCCTTGAAGAGAAGGAGCCATGGGAGGGGGGCCCAGGGAGGGGACAGCGCCAAGGCCTCCTGCTGGGGAAGGAGAGTGGGGCTCCAGCTGCCTGCCGGATGGAGGGCAGAGGAAGGCAGGATGGGGCAGGGGCGGGGTGGGAAGGGAGAGCTGGAACTCCCAGTCTAATAGGAGAGGCACAACTTCTACCCTCAAGGAGGCAAGTAGCAATCCTGCCCTTGGACGGCTCCCAGTCTCCCAGTCCTATGGAGAAGACAATAGAAAACTACGAGAAAGGCTTCACGCAGTTTTCAATTGCTGGAAACAGGGAAGGCAGCACCTACCTCGAGGGGTGACATGAAGGACGGCGTGGCTACGTGGGAGTTACAGGGATTTGGCTGGAACCCCTGCAACCCCGCCCAGCCACCGACAAGCTGTGTGACCTCCGTGGTGTTACCTTTCCTCTCTGAGCCTATTTCCTCACTAAAAACAGGGATACTATTTAAGTGAGTTAACCCTTATATAGCCCCAAGAACCGTGCTTGTCTGTGAGCACAAATGATAATAGCGACTCTGATTCACTGTATTTGGGCGAGTGTATTTTATTTTATTTATTTATTTTTCAATGTTTTTGAAAGATTTATTATTTATCTACTTATTTGTTTGTTTATTTATTTGAGAGAGAGCGAGGAGAAGGAGGGGTAGAGGGGGAGGGAGAGGGACAGGGACAAGCAGACTCCCTGCTGAGCTCAGAGCTGACTGGGGGCTAGACCTCATGACCCTGAGATCATGACCTGAACCAAAATCAGGAGTCTGATGCTTAACCAACCGAGCCAACCCAGGCGCCCTATTTGGGCAAGTTTAAATCACGGAGGGCTTCCTGTAGAAGGAGAGCCCTGAGCCTAGACTTGGAGGACTCAGGCTCCTTTCCAAGTGCCTCTGGAGGATCTCAGCTGCTGGACTGTCTAGCCTTTCAGGGCCTCACTGCCTCTCCTTGCTCCTCCTCCGGGCAGCTGAGCCGAGTACATCAGGAGTGATGATGTGGTCAAAGCAAGAAGACGTGTTTAAACGTGATAAAGGAAAAATATAATGGAGGTAATGAAAGGAACTGGAAGATGCCCACTGGAGGGTCCAGCTGATACTGGAAAAACCACTGGAATCGAATGCCCCCTTGCTCCTTGGCCTTGAGTATGCCCCACAGAGGCCACATCAGTAACTCATGTTCACCTGCCTCGGCGAAGAGGACCCGCAGGAAGCTGGAGTCAGCCCCAGCTGGCAGAGGTGGGAGTGTTGGCACACACTGTGCACGAGTGCTGAGACTGTGAGCAGGGACTGCAGACGCCGTGGAGGCTGGGAGGCTCCTGGGGGCAAGGCTCCTTCCTGGGAGCCTCTTCTTTGTGACTTCCCAATTGGCTTCCGTAGCTGGCTTCTCTGGCCTTGACCTGAGAGACCTACCATCTATTCTTGTCTGTTTAAAACTCCCTAGCTCTTGCCATGGGTAGCTCGGCTCCCCACGGTGGAGGTGACAGGGGTTGTTGCTACCGGGACAGGCGGTTCTGAATGGAAATAAGTGGGAAGTTGGAGGGTCAGAGACCCAGAGTCCAGCTTGGTAGGAGAGAAGGCTCGACAGGGATGGGGGCTGGGAACGGAGGAAGCACCCAAGGTTTCCGTTCCTCTGGTTCTCATTTCTTGAGCAATGGTTACACCTTGGGTACAGCACTGATTCTGTGCATGATTGCACTAAAGCCTCCCAACCACTCTGTGAACAGGTCCAGTTGTTATCCCTACCTGACAGGTGAGGAAACTGAGGCTCAGAGAGGTTAAGTCCCTTTCCCCAGGTCACACAGCTGCTCTGCAATGGAGCCAGGATTCAGAGACAAGCCTGGAGAATTCCCAAAGCTGTGTAACAAGCAGGCCAGTCCTGAAAGGAAAGTTCAGGGGAAGGCTGGGGTCAGACCTTCCTGGGAACCTTGACCCATGCAGGAGCCAGATCTAAGATGAAGGAAGCTGGAGTCCTCTTCTTGGGCAGGCTTTCTCCACACCTTCAGCCTGTTCCCAGACCCAGAGATATGATGGAGTTTGTCTGGCTCAAAGCTGCAGCTCTTTGGGGCCCAAGGAAGTGTCCCTTCCTGGTCAGATTCATTCAAGTCCACTCTCCTTGGCCTTGTGCTTTGCAGTGTCCCAGACACGCCCGGCCCTGCCTGCTCATATTGGGGATCTGTGGGCACTGGGCATAAGGTCAGCCACCACCCAGCCCTCTCTGGGTCAGTCTTCATAGGGGGGTCCTCATCTTGGTTATGCCTGCTGGGTCTCTGCTGGGCCTGCCCTTGGCTTTTCCCTTTAGATTGCACAGCTCTTGCTTTTGGCTCTAGGGCCCTCACCCCACCCCCCAACTTCTGCCCACTCCAGTCCTCTCAGAGCACATAACCTTAATACCAGAGTCCATGCCTGGACCCAGTGGCTTCTCTTGCCTCCAGCGGTGCCTGGATGCTGACCTGGGGGGACCACCTGTGCCGTGGTTTGAACTCCATGTTGAGGAGAACAGTGACAGGAAGGGTTAAGGCAAGCATGGTGCATGGGAGGAGGAGGACGAGAGAAACAACCCAGCAGGCTGTTCTCTCCAAATCCCTGCTCCCCAGCACAGGGCTGCTCACAGATAAATGGGTGAAATAACATGAAGGTGCGTAATGGCACAGAGTTATTTCAAAGCGGTTATGTGGGATAACAGTAATTATGTCCAAGAACAGAGAAGGTCAAAGCATCTGGTCCCACTGCTCGACTCCAGTGAGCCTCTTGCCAAGACAAGGCTGCAGGGTGAAGAAGGAGAGCAGAAGGAGGGGTGGGGAGGCGGGAAGGGGGAGGAGGTGGGGTGGAGGAAGGAGAGGTATGGAGCCTTGGTCCTGACCAGGGCCTCCGCGGCGCTGCCCGAGGGCCGAGTGCTGGAGGAAGCAGAGCTGTCGGTCACATGTGTTGCCCTAGTAGCCCTGGCTCTGGATGGTTCTTGGAGACGGTGTGAGGATGACTCTCTTTCCCCATAGGTCACCTCAGTGGTGCTCATGGGCTGGGATGAACCCTTCGCTCCGGTCTTGCCCTCATTTTTTCTCTCCCTCTATCCCTTCTTTTTTCTCTCATTGTCTCCATCATGCTCCCCACATGCCCACACCTGTCCTCCATCTAGTCCTATGATCTGTCCATCCACCCAACACTGTCTACTCCCTCACACGTCTACCTACTCAGCTGCCTGCTTTTCCATTCTCCCTCCCATTCATGGCCACATTTCTTTTTTCTCTTCTTTTCTTTTCTGAGGTTTTATTTATTTATTTGACACACACACACACACACAGAGCGCACATGAGCGGGGGTGGGCGGCAGGACAGAGGGAGGGGACAAGCAGATCCGCCACTGAGCAGGGAGGTAGATGTGGGGATCGATCCCAGGAGATCATGACCTGAGCCAAAGACAGAGGCTTAACCCACTCAGCCACCCAGGTGCCCCCATGGCCACTTTTCTACCACCTACCTTCCCACATTTTAATCTTCCATTATCCATCTGTCCACCATAACCCTTCCACATGCTCACGTTAGCACCCACCCTGTCTCCTTTTGCTGTCTCCTGGTCTACCCATCCACCCACCTGCCCTTCACTGTCCACCTTCCCACCTACCCCCTTAGCTACCAGTTCTCCCTTCACCCATGTCTCTTCCTTCCCTTCCTCTCTTGTTGGTCCCCTTGTCTCCCCTTCTCCTTCCCTTCTCTTCCTTCTTCTACTCTCTGTGCATCCATTCCTTGTCATATCCGCCTATTACCTGTTCACTGTCCACCCATCTACTGTCCACTGTCCACCCATCCACCATCCACTATTCGCTGTTCACTATCTACCCATCCCCCATCCACTGTCCGCTGTCCACCATCCACTATCCACTGTCCACCATCCACTGTTCACTGTCCATCTGCCATTCACTATCCACCCATCCACCATTCACTGTCCACTGTCTATCCATCAACTGTCCACTGTCCACTGTCCACCCATCCACTGTTCACTGTCCACCATCCACCGTTCACTGTCCACTGTCTACCCATCAACCATCCACTGTTCACTGTCCACCATCCACTGTCCGCAGTCCACCCATCCACTGTTCACTGTCCACCGATCCACTGTTCACTGTCCACCGATCCACTGTTCACTGTCCACCGATCCACCAAGCACTGATCACCCTTGTATCCCTCATCTCTCCATACTTCCTGTTCACCCGCACATCTATCCACTCATCCATTCTTCTACCCATCTGCCCTTCCTTCTTACCACCTCTCAGTTTGTCCACATATCCTTCCATCCACATTAGTTCCTTCCTCTTCCATGAAAACCTTTAGCCCATCCAGTGTTCCCGGATGAACCCCATCATCTCCTGCTTCCATTGGTTTGTTTATGCTCCCCACCAGCCACTAGTGTCCTCCTCCTCAGCCCTGATTGCTGAAACCATACCCACTAATCAAAGTTTATTCTAAGGTATCTATTTCAGGCAAGTGTAGCCTAGTAGAGAACATGTAAATCTGCAGCCGGAGAGATGACTCTTGTGATTTTTGGTTTAGCCATTCACTGGCTGCTTGACCTTGGGAAGGGGCCTCAACTTCCCGGGTCCCAATTTCTTTATATATAAAAGGGGTGAATGATACCTACTCTGGACAATAGTTAACACATTAAATAAGATTATCTGGAAGATGCCCAGCAACATATGAGGCACCCAGGGGACACTCAACAAATGTTTAACTCCCCCGAGGAGGAAATGCAAAACTAATTAAAGACCTCCTAGACTCTCAAGGTGTAGAGCTAAGATGGCTGGCTGGGCAGACATGCTTCCGGAGACGGACTTCTGCTTTTGTTCTCTGCTTTGTATGGTTCCCACTCCAACCATTGATATACCCACCAGAGGTGTTAAAAGCAGAGACAAAGGATGGGTGGTATGGACAGCAGGATATGGTTAAATCAACTTAATCTCAGCAGGGGGCCCAGGATCAAACCATGGGCATCATGCCAACTGCTCATTAGAGACAAGAGAACCTGCTTGCCATGCATAGTAATGACTCCAGAGGGCTGAGCTTTGCTATTTCCAAAGGGAGCTGGGTGTCTGTGTAAAAGCCCTTCCACTAAACCCAGAGGTCCTGGATGCTCCCTGCTGAGATGAGCTGGACCCCAATGGGAATGTGTATTGGATTTTCCACCTCCCACAGGGAGGCTCAGAAAGACTATAGCTGGTGCTCTTTTCTGAAGTAAGATGTCCTTTTTGAGTGAAGATGGTTTTCTCATGGCTACTAGTATAGTGGAGAATCTTAAAACCATGCTCTCTGATTTGTGACCACATCCCGGGTTGTAAGCCAGCCATAGAATGCTAGTAAATGGAGAATAACAGTCTCTCTGGGGCATTAATAGAAATGGGATCTGGTTTGCAACATTTGCCCGTTTCTTGGTGTCAATGCTCCCACCATGGCTGATTTCGGGCTAGGTGACACTGAATGTGGCATTGGGAAGATATGCCTAGCCAGACACCATTGTAGGGGCATTTCGATCATACAGATACAATAGACACAAATAATCTTAAGAGCATAGATAGCAATAAAATAAAGTTACATAATTATAAGGTGATGAATTTGAGTATTTATCATCTTTGTTTTTCATGTAATTTATTTAATGGTAAATTTACATATTTTATTTATTATTTTTTTTTAGTAATGGCTGTGTTTAACAACTGGCTCACAACATTTCTGAAAATTTAACACTCTTGGGCCATTGTGAGCCAGAGCCAGCTTCACCTATTTGAGTTCAAATGAATTTGCATTCCCTAGCACTCTCAGCTTCAGGGACATGGGAAGAGCATCGTGCAGAAGTCTGGGTTGGAGAAGTAGAGAAAACCACCTTGGCTTTGAAATTTTGCTGGGGTGCTCTCCAGGGTGAATCATGTCCAGGGCTGATGGGTTGTCATGTTCATGAAGAACAGATGGGAAGATGTGATTTTCTGTATCATTCAGAAGGGCAAGTGGCAAAATGAGCTTTAGTCTCCACTAGACCTCAGTTCAAATTCAGATTTTACCATTGGGTGGTAGTGTGACTTCAGCAAGGTACTCAACCTCTTTGAGATTCTTGGGTAAATCAGATAATTTGTTAATTTGACAAATATTTATTGAGCATCTACTATATGCCAGGTACTAGAAATGGAGCAGAAAACAGACAAAAAACCCTCTTTACATATAGCTTATATTGTTGCCAAAGTATTCAATTATCTGCCATATAGTAGCTATGGTGACTGTTCTTTAGTTATTATTGTTATTATTGATATTATTTAGGTTTACTACTCAGATGTTATTGCTTCCTCCACTCACAGAGGTTGGATGAGATGAAAATGGGTGGGATTCTGATTTTTCAAAACAAAGATATATTGCTTCCCAAACCACAGCATTTTCTTCCGTGGGTTTGACATTTGTGGCTTTTAAAATATAGAAGTTGACTCCCTGCCCTGGTGTGGTATGTCTTACCGGAATTTCACATCATCCGTTCCTTAATCGTCTGTCCATCCGTCCATCCATCCATCCATTCAACCATCCAAGCATCCAAGCATCCAACCGTCTGTCCATCCAACCAACCATCCATCCATCCAGGAGGAATTCTTCTCCATTTCCAATATTTCCTTCCATGTGAAGGTAGCTCAGTTAGTGTAATTCTTGTCTTCTCCTCACTCAGTCCCAGGAGAGATGGAGTGATTTATCTGATTGGTGAGTTGCCTCATTCAGCCTGGTCCTTCCCCTCTTCTCTCCAATTTGGAGCTCATCCACAGGGAGCAAGCATGATTCCCTAATCCTCTAAGACCTTCCGGGTCCATTATGTCAGCCACTCCCCACATGTGGCTATTAACATTTTAATTGTGGCTCATCTGAATTGAGATGCGCCGTTGCTGTAAAATATACTTTGGAACTTGATGACATAGTAGGAAAAAAAAAAAGATGTACAATGCCTCAGGAATAATTTTTTATACTGACAGTATGTTAAAATGCTCATATGTTGGGGAGATAGGGTTAAAAAATATATTATGACAAGTACTTTCACCTGTTTCTTTTTATTTTTTTAAATATGGCTGCCAATAAATTTAAAGTTACTTCTGCAATTTGTGTTATACTTCTGTGGGACGATGTTAGTCTGGACGTAAGCTTTGCTCTTGTGTTGAGAGCTGGGAGATGGGTGGCCTGCCCTCACCCTTAGCTGTCTATGACACGGTGGGTTGGTCTGCCTAATTCTGGGGTTCACTGAGCACACCCATTTGGCTTTCACAGAGAGCTGTGTTCTGTTCTCCAAATTAGCCTTTATCCATACCAAAGGTGACATGTTGGCTTCTTTCTGCTCCTCCTTTGTCTTATATCCCAATGTGTTCAGAACTTGGGTGGAGAAGAGGAGAACTATTTCTGGGTCTATTAAGGACCCCCTGCCATTCATCTCCACAGTTCGTACCAAGAACTTACCGTGTGCCTTGCCCCATGCTGTGTGCTGGACATAAAACAGTCAAACAATTCAGCCTTGTGCCTGGCCTCAATCTGGATGAGATTTCAGATGATCATGCTAGAACGATTCCCATGTACACAGAGGTCCTCAATGTTGCTTAGGATCTCAGGGAGATCCCTGCATTTCTGCAAGGATATCCATGGGCCTTCTAAGGGTCGGTCCCAGAACTCCTCATTAAATACTCTGTTGAAAGCAGGGTTTTTCATTGTGGGCACTACTGACATTTTGGGTTGGATCATTCTTTATTGTGGCCTGCCCAATGCATCCTAGGATATCCAGCACCATCCTTAGCTTCACTGGATATCAGCAAGCATGCCCCCCACCTTGGCCAGGTTATGACAACCAAGAATATCTCCAGACATTGCCAAATGTCCCCTGGGGGATAAAATCACCCCAGCTGAGAAGCACCGAGGCGGAGGGACCTACAGCTGCCTGGATTCAGACACCAGCACACAGGGCCTTCCTATTTCTAAACAGACTGTGAGCTCTGAGAAGGCTGAGGCCACATCTTATTCATCCCTGGGCCCCCAGTGCCTGCCTGGTGTCCCCGTACCCTGCCTGGTGCAGGATATGAGACGGTTCAGTAGCATGGAGCTCGAATGAAAGAACAGAGACTCCCTCACTCCCCCTTCCCCATGGCATTCGAAGCTCACTCTAGGACCTAGTCCTACACTGCCTAGGAGGCTGTGAGGAGCATGATGTCTTTAATTATTTTAAACTCATACTGTGCTGAGAAATGTCTCTTGCCTCCAACTAGAAATCACTGTTTGAGTAATGAGAAAGAAGTTATTGCTGAGGATCCTCAAACCAGACGCTCCTGGGACCCCACTGACCTCTGCCTCCCTCTCCTGCTGCTGCAACTGTGAGTTGGACAGACATAGGTGGGCATGGAGACTCCCTGCCCCGGACCCCAGGGACCCATTCTCCTGGCCCCATGGCCTCTGCTGTCTTCAGTGCAGACCCAGGATCAGGGGTCTGATCTGCCTCAGTTTCCCCATATGCACAAAGGACATAATAAATAGTTCCTTCCTAACAGAGTGGCAATAATCAGGATAAATCCTCTAGGCAGATGAGGCGACATGCCTTGTCCAAGGTGATGTGACAGCCGGTGGTAGAGCTGGCATTAAAACGGGTGAATGTGGGGCACCTGGGGTGGCTCAGTGGGTTAAGCCTCTGCCTTCGGCTCAGGTCATGATCCCAGAGCCCTGGGATCGAGCCCCATATCGGGCTCTCTGCTCCATGGGGAGCCTGCTTCCCTTCCTCTCTCTCTCTCTGCCTGCCTCCCTGCCTACTTGTGATCTCTGTCTGTCAAATAAACAAATAAAATCTTAAAAAAACAAACAAACGGTGAATGCCGGGGTCTGAAGCCCAAGATGGGGTCACAGTCTTCCAGGTCAGAGACCATTCTTCCCAAATGGCGGGAAGTGCGTCTTTGCACTGAAGGCATGTGTGCGTGCAAGACCACAGAGGAGTCCACAGAGAGAAATAGGGAGAGCACAGCAAGGAGATCAGTGGGGCTGAAGTGGAACCAGCAAGAGATACCCTGGGGGTAAGGCCGTATAGGACGCTGGGTCAGAGAAAGACCTGGGCCTGACTCTGAGTGACCCAGAGGGAGTGAGGGCTCTGAGTGAGCGTGAATCTGAGATAGGCAGAGCCTCCCATCCAGGGCCCCACATCAGGTGGAAGGAGCTCCGGCACGCCTTCCCAGTGGTCTCCTATGGAGACATCTGGTGCAGAGGTACAACGTCCTGTAGCCTCTTCTCCCAGAAGCATCTGGAACCCGGCACCCAAGCCCCAAGTTCTGCGCGCCAAGGCCCAGCTGCCCAGCCTGAGCTCCCCGGATACACCAGCTCCTCAAGACTGAGTTTCCCCTCCCCCTCCCCCTCCCCACCAGCCTGGAGCTTTTCATCTCCTGTTTTTGTCCCCTTGGGCAATTATTTATTATTTCCTTCTCCAAAGTGTTTCGGAGACACAGCTCTTATGAAAGATGTTGCACTGAATAAAGTGGGACGGCATCATAATTCACCCCGGCTGCCGCTGACGGATCTGAACGACAACACATTACTGTCCAATTTTGCTGCTCTCAGCTTCGAAGGGGAGGCAGGAACCCCCAGTCGGGTGCTCTGAGCTCTTTTCAGAGTTGCGCTGAATGGATTCGGCAGCTGTGGGGCTGAACGGGGTGTGGGCGGGGAGCCGTCGCTGAATGCCGTCAAGGGGGCCTTCTGCTCGGCTGCCCTGCCTCCCCCCTCAGACTGGGAGGTCCTGTGGGGCAGAGATCTGACTCTTCGTCCTTCTGTGGTGTCTTCCGTGGTAACTGGTCCAAGGATGCTAAGTGAGCTGTTGTAAGACACAGCCCTGGAGTTGGGCCAGCCGGGTTAAGTGCATTCCCTGCCTCCTGATCGCCGCCTACTCTCGGGCCAGACTCGAGAGCCTCAGTCTCTGGACCTCTATAATGGGGATGTGGGTATCTACCCAATGCTCTCGGCTGTGAAAGTCTCCATGCGATCATGGGTGTGTGTTATCTATGACTGCATAGCAGACGAATCCAATTTTAGCAAACTTACGGTAACAAACATTTATGACTTCACGGTTTCTGAGGGTGGGGGAATCCAGAAGCAGCTGAAGATGATTCTGGCTTAGGGTGGCTCAAGCGGTTTCTTTCAGTCAAGATGCCGTCTGGGCCTGGGCCTGGAGGGCCTGCTTCTACAATGCCACGCTCCAGCGCAGTTCCAGAAGACCTCCTTTCCTGGTGACACGGACTCCTCCATGGGCTCATGACATGGCAGCAGGTGGCAGATGACCAAGAAAGCCACCAAGACAGAAACCCCACCGTCTCCCTGCCACCAGCGGTGGGAGGAAATCTACAGACCTCTGCAATCTTCACTATCGCCCAGTTTAGAACATTTCCGTCGTCCCCCCAAGTTGCCCTGGGTCCCTCCCGGCCCCCACTCTCAGCCTCAGGCAACTGCCATTCTGCTTTCTGTCTTCCAATGTCTGCCTTTCCCCGTCATTTCGTACACATGGAATCATAGAACGTGGGGCGTTTTCCCGCTGGTTTCTCTCCCCTAGCAAGATGTTGTGAAGGTTCATCCATGCGGTCGCTCAGATCAAGAGTCCGTTCCTTTTGATTCGCCAAAGAGCATTCCACTGTATGGACAGACCGCATTCCGTTTATCCATTCATCAGCTGATGGACATCTGGATGGTTTTTGCCTGGGGTGAATCATGGGGCAGCCAGGCGCACTGACGTTCGTGTCTTCGTGTGGACGTATGTTTTCCTTTCTCTGGGGTAGATTCCTAGGAGTGGTATGGCTGAGTCATGATAAATTTACATGTATCTATGACAAGAAGCTGCCGAATTATTTGCCAAGGTGGCTCTACCATTTTAAATTCCCACCAGTAACGCGTCAGGGTTCCAGTTGCTTTGCATCTTGTCAAAGCTTGCTTTTATCTGTCTTTTTGATGAAAGCCATTCTCCTGGATGCATAGTGCTATCACACTGTGGTCTTCATTTGCATTTCCCTAATGACTATTTGTGTTGAACATCTTCTGTTGGGCTTGTTAGCCATTCATACATCTTCTTTGATGAAATGTCTACTCCAATCTTTTGCCTTTTGGGCTTTTTGTCTTATTGTTAAGTTATAAAAGTTCTTTATATATTCTGATTACGAGCCCATCATCAGATCCGTGGTTTGCAAATATTTCTTCCCAGTCTATGCTTTGTCTTTTTATTCTCTCGGTGGTGTCTTCGAAAGTGTGAAAGTTTTCAACTTTAACAACGTCCAGCTTATCAGTTTTTTTCTTTTATTGATCATGCTGTTACTATCATACATAAGAACTCTCTGTCCAACCCAAAGTCATGAAGATTTTCTCCTATAATTTCTCCTGAAAGTTTTATAGTTTCAATTCTTATGTTTAGATCTATGATACATTTGGAGTTAATTTTCGTGTATGGTGTAAGTCAAAAGCCCAAGCTGATTTTTTTTTTTTCCTGTGGGAACTAGGCAAATGTCCTAGTACCAATTGGTGGAAAGATCATTTTTTTTTCCTCCATTGGCATCTCACATCCTTTGTTGGAAATCAGTTGACCCTAAATTTAAGGATTCAGTCCTGGACGTTTCATTCTGTTGTGTTGCTCTATACATCCATCAGTCCTTGTGCTGAGACCACACTATCTCATTGACTGTGGCTTCATGGTAAGTTTTCAAATTGGATGGTGTAAGTCCATCATCTCTGTCCTTCTTTTTCAGAATTGTTTTGGCTTTTCCATTTGCTTTGCATTTCCATATAAACTTTGGGATTAGTTTGTCAGTTTCCACAAAAAGGCCTGCTGGGATCTAGGTGGGATGCTCATCTCTTTCATGACCTACTCTCCGAAGTGTCATGCCATCAACAGTGCCAAATTCTTTTGGTCACACAGATCAGCCCTGGCCCAGTATGAGAGGGGACCATGCATGGGTGTGAGTGCAACCACACATGGGAGGCGAGATCACTGGGGACCATCCTGGAGGCTGACTACCACCCAATGGGCATGGATGCTCCTGGGGAGTAGTGAGGGCCTGGGTTTGCAGAAGACTTTCATCACTGACCCTGCAGGGTGACCATCAGTTCCCTCAGGTTCTTCTCTCATCTTTCTGATGATGGAAATGTGGAAGTTGAGGTCTGGGGACAGGGATGGGCGTGCACCAGAAGTGGGAGATGACAGGAAGCCAGGCTGTCATCTAAGTTCAAGTGTGCTTGTGGGCATGGGTACTTTCAAGGGGACTTTGTCCTCTCCCATCACCCTGGAACTTTTCTGTAAGCAACTCTAAAGGACCATCAGGTGAAGCCTTGGTTTTACCAGTGGTGGTTGGACTCATCAGGCGTCTCACTCAGTTGGGGGTCTCATACTTGATGCTGGCATATAATAAGATATCAGCTATTGCCACAATAAGGCTGCATCACAAATCATCTGATAACTCAGCTGGGTGACAACTACAAGCATTTCCTCTCAAGCTCACAGTGCCGCAGTTCTGCTGATCCAGAATGGCTCTGTTTCTACCTGGAGGTTAGGTGGTCTGGGCTCCAGGCTGCACGCCGGGCTCGGGTCTGCCCCGCTCGTGTTTCCACTGGGGCTCGGGCAAGGGCAGCAGCTGCCGGGTGGGCTCCCTGAGTGAGGAGAAACATGGGACACAATTGAGGCTTCTTTCCAGAACCGTCACACTATTGCTCTTGTCCACAGCCCCATCAGCTAAGTCAGGTCACAGAGCCACATCCAAGTCCATGGGGAGGAAATGTGCTCCACTCTGTGTGCTGGGTGGTTCTGCGGGAGCACATGAGAAAGGGTGTTTGTGTGGAATTTTAATAGGGGGAGGGCATGAAGGATGGTGAATCCTATCCAATCTACCACACATACCAACGTATGTGAATGATTTGTCTTTAAAAAACTAGTTAGAGTGGATGTCAGACTGTCCCTGGATGGGCATGCTCAGTGGTCAGGTGCACTGATGGGCTTTTGGGGGAGGATAGAAGGGGCCAAGTTACATCACATGGACTCCTGGGGAGTCACCAGGACCTCCATGTGGTCTTTGCTGAGTGGAAGGTCTGAGCTGCGCTTTTTATGTGTGATCATCCCGTGTCCTGTGAGCCAGCCTGGGGAAAAGGGGAGAGAAGCACTCACATATGATTTTCACTGGTCTAGATAGCTTCATCGAGCAACATGGCCAAGGCACTGCTAAGTGCCAAGCTTGATTAATCCTCCCAATGACCCAAAGAGGTGGGCTGAATTATTATCTCCATTTGATAGTAGAGGGAACCAAGACACAGATTGACGAAGTCCCTTCAGGTTACCTGCTGGGTTGGAACAGAGAGCCACCTGGTTGCCAGCACGTGCCATTGCCCAATCGGTTTTCCCGGGACTCCCTTGGGGCAAGAGACTTCATGAGAGTTGATCTGAACTCAAGTCTAAGCATGGCCTTTGTAACTTATAGAGGAGCTGTCTGGCAACAGAGGGGGTGCCCTGCTCTCCATTAGGGAAGGCAAGTGCCTCATCTTTGGAGGTAGTGGCACAGAAGTTAGAAGCATCTTTCAGGGATGCTGGGAAGGTGTTTAAAGAAGCTGGAGGCTGACCCAGTTCGTACCAGAAATTCCTGAGCTCAGTGTCACTTGGTCAGTTAGTGCCAGGGTCACAATTCGAATCCAGGTCTCCCAACTCCTAGATTTGATAAGCACGGACTTGAGCTTCTAAAGTCCATTAGGGATCATCTGGTTCAACAACCCTGTTGTACAGAAATGAAGGGTAACTGAGGGCCAAAGAGGAGAACACACAGGGACACCTCCTGACACCTGTCTTCAGGAAGACCCTCTGCCTCTCCTTCCAAATCCTGGGCTCTCGGGGAGGTGGGCAGAGGGTGCTGGGGGTTTGCTGTTTTGCCTGCCTGGGCCAGGAGTGAGTTAACAAGATAAGTAAGTGACAGGCACAGTCAGCACCAGTGTTTCTTGTTTAGAAATGCAAATGCATTGCAAGGCCATGCTCAATGCTTCACGTTTTATGCCACACAAATTATTCTTTTTTTCCCACCCTCTAAGGCTTGTCTGGGATTGTTTGTACTACAAAAACCAGAGGGAATTGAGCCATTTGCTGGAACAATCCAGCTAAATCCGGCCTCTGGGAGGAGGCCAGCCTCAGCAATGAGGGCCCTTGCTCCCTGCTTGCTTCCTCCTTCTGGCTGGAATGGAGGGCAGGGTGCGGGGACACAGCCTCCTGCCCTTTCTGGCTTCCTCCTCCCAAGGACCAGAGTTGGGCCCAAAGGGCAAGGCTGGCTCAGGAAGCTCACCGTGGGGGTGTCATCTCCATTACACAGGTGGGAAGACAGAGGCAGGGATCTTCATTCAGGTCCCCATTCTCTCTCCCTCTAGGAGACCCAAGGGAAGATCTCAACTACTCGCTTTTGTTCTCTACATCCCACCACTTTTATTTCTGTGGTGTTGGCAAGTCATGCAGCACTCACGGGCTGTCCTGTGCGGTCTGAAGCGGCCAGTTGGATTACCGGCTTAGTTCCCAGCATGAGGGTCATGACTCTTGTTTCATAAAAAGGGAAACTGAAGCTCAGAGAGTGAAGAATCATGGTTAACCGCATGGAGTCATCACTTCATACCTCAAAAAATGGCCGTCTATTGTCTATTTCACATGGTTCAGCTTCTGTCACTCATCCTTTGTCTAATGACAGCAAACCCATCTCTTGTGTTTTAGTTGGACCTCATTACTGATGATTTACAGACTCTCTGGCTTTTGTTTTGATGAGGGGCGTGGCTATGTTGGGGGGGCTCCCATTTCTGTTAAGTCCCGACCTCACACGGTTACCTAGGCTCAATGTGTCTGTGGGCTCCTGAGTGTCATCAAGGCAGGAGGCATTCCTTCAACCATCCCCTGACTCACTTGCACGAGGCATCTGCTGCTTTATAACAAATGACCCTGATACTTAGTGACTTAAAACAATAGACATTCATTATTTCTGTTTCTGTGGGTCCGGAATTTAGGGACAGCGTGGCTGGGTGGTCCTGGCTCAGAGTCTCTCCTGAAGTTGCAGTTAAGATGTTGAACCGTGCTGTAGTCATCTGATGGCTTGGCTGGGGTTGGAGGTCTGGACGCCTGGGTGGCTCAGTGGGTTAAGCTGCTGCCTTTGGCTCGGGTCATGATCCCAGCGTCCTGGGATCGAGTCCCGCATCGGACTCTCTGCTCGGCAGGGAGCCTGCTTCTCTCCTCCCCTCTCTGCCTGCCTGTCTGCCTCCTTGTGTGATCTCTGTCTATCAAATAAATAAATAAATAAAATCTAAAAACAAATAAAATAAAAAAAAAGAAGATTCACTCATGTGAACCAAGAGGACCAAGAGCCTCACCACGTGGGTCTCTTCATAGGGCTGCTTGGGTTTGCTCACAGCATGGCACCTGGCTTTCTACAGAGCAAGTGATCCAAGGGAAAGAAAAAGGGAAACCATGATGGCTTTTATAGCCTCCCCTTGGAGGTCATGGTCTGTCATTTCCTCCATATTCTGCACATTAGAAACCGCATTGCTAATGACAGCCCACACTCGGGGTCTATAGAAGGGAAAGATGTTGAAGATTTTGTGGACATATATTAGTACCACAGTGTTCAACCCTGGCCTATTTGCTGATAATACACAGAATGAGAGAAACTTCCTGGTGTTCTTCCTGGGGTTTTGTTCTCAAGCTGATTACCTCTAATATTTCTCTTTGAGTAACTGAGCAATGACTTAAACAGTTCACTAAAAGAAAAAAAAGTGCATTTGTTCTTCTCTTATGTGTCTCTCCCAGGTGAGAACATGGTAGAGAGCATAATGTACAGCCTCTGGTCTCTGCTTTCCAGGTGGACCAGCACCCTTCTTCCTTGGGCATTACTCTATTATTAACTGGTTCCATGAGATGTGGACTAGACCATGGAGCTTTGGGGAAGGCACGTTTTGTGGTATCATGGGACAGGCTCTGGACTGGGGAAAGGAAGATGGTTTTATTCTGATCTGCACAAATGGGCTGCAAGAATCTATCAAACAGTCATGACCCTGGGCAATAATGGCAGAAAATGCAGCCCAAACTGGCTTAAGCAAACATAGAAATTTTAATAGTTTATTTAAGTGAAAAAGATCAAGGGCAGATCTGGCTTCAAGAGCTGCTTGAGTTGAGTGCTCAATGATGTGGAGATGGAGGTGGCTCACTGGTTGTTGAAGGTTCAGCCTCCTTCTTTCTTAGCACAGAATTGTGGTCGCGAAGCAGGCCAGGCATGAACTACATTTCCCAGCCTCCCTTGCATTCAGGTGTGGCCATGTGACCAGTTACTACCAATGGAAGAGGGCGGAAGGAGTAATGCATGGCTTCTAGATAAAGGGGCTTAAGAGACAGATATGCTTCCTCCACCCCATCTCCCCACAAGGGCTGAGTGCAGAGAACTCAAGGCACTAGGGGAGGGTACAGCATGAGGTAGAAGAATCCTGGATCCCAGATCATCTGAAAGACAGAGGTCAGGCTGTTATGTGAGTGAGAAAGAAATTTCTATTGGCCCAAGCCACTGAGATTTTGGGGTTTATTTGTTACAGCACCTGGCATTACCTTAGCTAGTGCAGATGCCACCAGGACCTCCTCCTGCCCTTCTCTGCCTTCTTCTCTGTTGGCTCCATGGGATGGCAATATGGCTGCCAGCATATCAAGAGCTCTGCTTCCCAGGTTCAAGCATGAAAGACTGTGTACTGCCCTCCTAATAGTAAGAACAAAATCTCAGACATTATATCTCATTGCTTAACTTTGTGAGCTTATCCCAGAATGAATGACAGCGTTCAGGGGGTTGCAGGGCTCGGACTGGTCAGCCGAGTGCAGCTCCAGCCCTGAGCCAATTGCATGTGGGCTGACGTTGGGGATTGGGATAGGGCCCTACACACTTGCCCATCACCACTAACCTGGGCTTCAGGGTTCTTCTGGGTCAATAAAGGTGCTGGGTGGGCGTGGGGGTCCTGTGGAGGGGTTCTTGGGATGGAATGACCTGGGAAGCTGCCCAGCCTTGACATCTGTGACACAGTGATACTCAAGTTCCTCCTGGCTGGGACATCGTGGAATTGACTTGTTTGGGCTCAGGGTTGGCTCTCCCAGCTGAGCATGTTCTATCTCCTCCATCCTTTTGTTCTTCCTCACATCCACGCAGGGTACTTTCTGGAAGGACATCAATGACTGGGCCCAAAGTGTGCAGTTTTGAACATCACTCGCTCGGTCTCACCTGCTGCCAGCACTCTGGTTGGTTCCTGCCATCCCGGACCCTTTGATCAGAAGGAATTCATCAGAGCCGGTCTCTCCCCCCGAGAGGCAGTGTTTTCATGTCCTTGCCTGCGTCGCTGGTCTAGCCTTGTCTAATGGGAACGCGGTCCGTGAGGCCCTTCGTGTGGCAGATAATGAGGTGTATGGCTCTTTCAAACACCTCCTCCCGGAGGCCCTCCAGACTGCCCCCGGTCCACACAGAGCTCTCTGAACTCCCAGGTGATTTCTACTTCGGCACCTAATTGTAGTCTGTCCTTTAAATGAACAGTTTCCTTCTCTTCCATCTTATGTAAAGTCCTTCAGGACAAGAATATATTTTCTCTTTTCTTGTGTTCCCCATGGGTCCTTGGGCAGAACTGAGCGCGGAGTCAAGGACATGAAACAAAATCAAGATGACATTTATTTAACATGGGCTAACTGGCGGACACCCGGCTGGGCGCGTTTGCATCGGGGCTCCTGTGCGGTTCTCACCGGCAGCCCTGTGAATTGGATATTCGGACACACATTTTTATGCACAAAGAAAGTGACACTTAAGACAGACTGTGTCACACGCCCAAGGTCACACAAAGAGGAACAGAGAGGATGACAATTCACACGCACGGCACTGTGATTCATTCAGCATTTGTGTCTTCCTCTGTGGGCCCCGCTGCTGGGTTGGGGGAGGGACAATCCGAGCAGAAGGGGGTTCTCTGTTAGTGTTTAGGGGCAGGGGCTCTGTGGGTTCAGATTCTGCCTTGACAGTGGAGCTGCGCCACTGGAAACCGAGCGCTGCCTCTGTGTGTGGGGAGCCTGCAGGATGTCCAGGCCCTCTCTTTATCCCACTGCTCCACACTGCTTCATTTACCAGACCCTTGATACAGCGCTCATTGGCGTTTATAGTATGCCTGAAATGATTCTAAGTGCTTTACAAGGATTAGCACATTTCGGGCTCATGTTATGAAGTGAGTGGTATTGTTATCCCTATTTTGCAGATGAGAAAACAGAGCTCAGAGAGGCTAAGGGACCGGCCAAATATGAGAACTAGGACTCCAACCTGGTCTGCCGGGTTCCAGAGTCCCTGCTCTTAGCCTCTGTGTTCAACCGTCTGTTTATTTAATAAACAGTGCTTGAATAGGATTGGATCAACCCAGTGATTTCGGCCAGGCCCACTCAGGGGGAAATTTTCATGAGTTCCCTGCAGGGCTGAGCCAACCATGTCCATCTTTCCCGTGGACTGTGATTCAGGAGGGAAGTCCCACTCCCACGAGGGAGGCCCTAATGGGGTTCCAAGTGGAGCCAGCAGCGGGGACTCCGCCAGCTGCTCTGAGTCCTAGAGCTGCCGAGTGTGGTCCAGAGGCTTCGAGGTGCGATGTTCTGCTGAGATCTGGGCTGGTGGTGCCGCGAGCCGCCAAGCCCTCTCTGTGGGCAGCATCCCCAGCACCTGCAGCAGTACCCCCGTTCTCTCCACCCGCCCACCTCGAGGCAGCCCAGAGGCTCTCACTCTGGTGCACGGAGCAGGTTTCCAAGGTGTCTTGTTTGATCTTTTGGGTCTCTTTTCCCCTCTGCTTGACTTGCAGCTATCCCACACCACCTCTGACAGATCTCAGGATTATTGCACAGTCCCTGGCATGGCTAATGATGGCAGCTGAGGCAGGAGGAACAGAAATTGGCCAGCTGGCAGCGGAGGGATTGGGGGACTGATCCAAATGTGCCTTCTTCCCTCAGGCCTTCTCTTCCCCTTTGTGGCTCAGGCTGTTTGGGATTGAGATGCCCTTTGAGGACGACTGTGCTCCCAGGGGAAGCAGGGCCTGAGATCCAGGGCGGATCCTCTCTGCCTGCTATCCTCCATCACCACGTGCTCTTTCTTCCTCTTTGGAATTGAGTGTGAAATATTTCTGTGTGAAGACAGGTGCAAATGTCATTGACCAAGTTCTGTTTGCTGACCCCCGGGAATTTATCTTGCGTTTCAAAAGTGGAGTCACATATGGGTAGGCTCATCGAGCACTGCCCATCCTGCAGCCAGACACAATCTCAAGTGTTCCGGACCCCTTATTGAAGGAGGCAGGTGGGTATAAGTACTCCCCATCTTACAGGTGAAGAAACTGAGTTTCAGAGAGGTGGGCTATGCTCTGCCATTGAGCACACAGCCAGAAAGGGATGGCACCAACATTCAAAAGCAAGATTTGTCCTTCACCCCACCAGAAGCCAAAGCAATGAGGACAAGAGACAACTGTGTTGTCATTGTCTGTGTGTGAGCCCCTTGAGCGAGGGACTGTATCTTCCCTGTGTCCTTCGTCCCTGGGCACCTGCGCGCTCTCGGTAAACACTTGTGTGACCTTGACTATGAGAAGGGGTTTGCTTGGGAGAGGGATCAGAGTAAGACTCTAGGACTCTAGATTAGGTTCCTGGGGCTGCTATAATGAGGGACCACAAACTGGGTGGTTTAAAACAACAGGAATTTATTCTGTCATGGTTCCAGAATTTAGAAGTCCAAAGTCAAGATGATGGTAGAGCCAGGCTCCCCCTTAAGGCTCCCGAGGAAAATCCCTCCTTGTCTGGAAGATTGCTGTCCTCCTTGTCTGAGATGCTGGTGGTTGCCAGCAATCCTCAGGCTTCACTGTCCAGGAGGTGTGTCATACCTCTGTCTGTGTCTGTGTCTGTGTCACTGCCTCTGTTGTCACCTGACCTTCTTCCTCACCCTCCCCTTGCTCCTCTGTGTCTCTGCAAGTCTCTGTCTCCTTGGAGGAACTAGTCCCTGGATTTAGGGCCCACCCCAATCCAGCAAGATTTTATCTTAACTAATTATACCCGCACCGACCCTATTAACAAATAAGGTCTCATTCTGAGGTTCTGGGTAGACATAAACTTTGAGGAGGGACCATTGAACCTGGTACAAACTCTAATCCATCGTGTGTCAGCCGTGTGCCCTTGGGAAAGCCACTTACCTTGCTGGAGCTGAAATTCCTCATTTGCAAAAATGGGGCCAAATAGGGTCTACTCATGCGAGAATTCTGATATTAAGTGTAGTAATAATGCCACTGCACCTGGTGCTCTGCGGACACCACACATAGCTGCGATTTTTCTGATTACTATTATTTCTATTATTAGATGAAATGCTAGGTGAATGTAGAATAGTGATATTTATGTTTAGAAGGGGATATATTTAGAGGGTGATGAATTCCAACGGGGGCATGCACAATCTATTTGTTTATTTATGTGTTTATAATTACTGGGGCTTACAGGGGCACAGCAAATAATACCTCGCTGTGTGTCCAAGTTTGGAACCAATTGAGAAGCAGATGCCTGAGTCAGACAGAAGGAGATCAGCCTGATCCTGATGAATCCACGTGTAGGGTGTGGCTAGGTTTTCAGTCCCCTCCCTAATGCTCAGTTCCCTGCAGAGCAGTGCATAGCTGGGCAGAGCAGGCAACTCTGGTCCTACTCCTTCACCCAAACCCCCCTGGGGGTGTTCTCTGCAGGCAGCGGGGCAGAGGAGGGTGGAGTGTATCTGCACATGCTCGGTGCCATCCCAGACTCAGGGATCTAATGGCTGGGGGGAGGGGGAGGTTATCAGAAGACAGGAAATGGGGGCGGGGGGGACATTCCTCCAGCAGGTATATAAAAGCAATCCTAGGACTGCCACCTTCTAACTGGGACTAGACCTATAGCAAGTCGACTTAGTCTCTCTGAACCTGTTTTCTCATCTGTAAAATGGGGACTATAAGAGATCTTTGTTCTTAGGTCTGAGTGTGAATGAAATGATTTATTGCCTGTAAAGTACTTGGAACAGCATCGAGGTCAAAGCAGGAGCTTTGTTAATATTGGCTTCGACTTCTATTACCTGCCTCATCTCTACCGTGCAAGGCTCAGGATCCATGGAAAGGCAAGGGAACTTAAACTTTAGCCTGACGCTTCTGTAATATAATGTGATTCTGGGAAGGGGGTGGGATGCAGTGACCCCACCCGCCCTCAAGCTTCCTGAGAAAATGTACCCTGTGCTAAGTCACAGACTGTAGAGTGCTTTCTGAGTGAAGGGAGCTTTGATGTTATTGTGAAACACGAGAGCTATTGGCAGAACCCCTCTCCTGTCGCCTGGGCTTGGAGAATGCTGGAGTGAAGAAGACCCCTGGCATTTGAGTGGGCTGCGGGGAGGATCATGGGCAGGCAGGAGGTCTCAGCAGCCTTGTGGATATGGAGGAGTCGGCGCCAGGGGATGTTGGGAGGCTGTGAAGGAGGATGATATCACCTGGAAAGCACTCTGCTCATCTCTTTCTAGCCTAGAGCAAAGGAGAGAAGGAGAACATGCTGGCTCGCACGCTGGAAGGTTTTCTTTTCCCATGAGCATCCATCACACTGCCCAAGGAGCTGGCTCCTGCCTGGAGCTGACCCTTCCAGGGCTGAGTGCCTCATGGCACAGCTGTGGAGAGCTGGATGTGGGCCCCTCCTAGGTTGTTCTGGAGGCCAACCAGCCTGGTGCTGCCCCTGAGCCCAGAGGTGGGGGTCAGGAGGGGGACAGATGGCAACTCAGAGCCCTGTCCCAAAGGTTTTCATCCTGGGATGTGGTGCCCCAGACTGAAGTCTGGGAAATTAGTGGCCCTCTGAGTGGCTGACATCTCAAGACATCCTAAAGTCAAACAGAATGAATATGTTATGAGGAATTTTGGATTATCCAGGCTCCAGTCTCTTTTCCTGGTTTGGATAAGGAGGAGACAGCTCGAATTTGAGTCCTTGAGCAAGTTACTAAATCTCTCTGAGCCTCAGTCTCTTCATCCATCCAGTGGACATGATGATGGAACATCCTCCTCTTCATCGGGGATGTCATAAAGATTGGCGGACAAAATCATGTGAACATCTTAGCACATTGCCTGGCACATAGTAAGTGCTTACTGAATGTTAGCTGTATCGACAGTGATGGCAGGGATGGCGGTGGTGATGCTGGTGTTGAGGATGGAGAGGATGGTGGTGATGGTGTTGAGGATAGAGGTGATTGTGGTGATGGTGGTGATGGTGGGAGGGGAGTGATGATGGCTGTGAGGATCATGGTGGTAGTGGTGTTGGTGTTGGTGGTGGCAATGATGGTGGTGCTGGTGGTGCTGGTGGTGGTGAGGATGGAGATGATGATGGTG
>RCUC01166551.1:0-50367 GCA_003697995.1 Taxidea taxus jeffersonii | reverse complement strand
TGGGGGGAAGGTGACAGGAGGGTGGGGGGAAGGTGACAGGACGGTGGGGGGAAGGTGGCAGGAGGATGGGGGAAGGTGACAGGAGGGTGGGGGGAAGGTGACAGGAGGGTGGCCAGGCAAAGGTGAGGGGCCGAGTAGGCGCGGATTTCTGCAGAGGCCTGCTGCCCGCAGGCAGGGACTGGTTCAAAGGCGGCTCGGCTAGCTCTGGGCAAGGTGGGGCCGCGCCTCTTTAACTGATGGAGCCCTGGAGGGGAGCCTGGAGGCTCAGGAGCAGCCACCCTTCCCAGGACGCTGAAAGTGCCGGTCATGCCAGCCCTCTCGGTCGGGGTCCTGATTCACAGATGCCCAGGAGAGGCTTGTGCCAAGGGCGGGCACCGGCCCCCTGTCGCGGTCAGTGGACGCAGGCTTGGCCCCAGGCTGGGGCCGGAGTAGGTCGCTGACGGTGGACTGGTATGAGAACTCGGAAATCTGCGGCTCCACTAGGGTTTAGGGGCTTGGGATAATTAACTGGTGTTTCTGGTCCCCCTGTATGTGTTCTGGGGGCTTGGGGACAGCACTCTGCCATCCTCACTTCACTGGGTGACCTGTGACCAGGCATGGAAAGGGGCTGGGCTCCCCCATCCCGCTGGGTGGGCGGTGCTCAGAAGCCGCACCTCCCGGAGCTCACAGACCCGGGAGGCAGACGCCCGAGTGTCCGAGAGTGTCTCGATGTGGAGGGCTCCGGCCCAGGGGCCCGGGGCGGCGGGGAGGGCTGCCGAGCTCACTCAGGCGGCAGAGGGAGCCATCTGCTTGCTGGGCGCCGCCCTTCAGATTGGGTCCTCCCAGCCGGACTCCCGGGAGGGCGCAGTAGAGGCCCTGCAGGACGCGGCCGTCCAGGGGGCCACAGCGAGACGCCTCCAAGGAGGCCGAGCGCGCCTTGTCAGGACCTGCGCCCACTGCTCAAAGCCCACACTGCCTAAGAACTGCCTGGGAGCTCCCTGGCAAGGGTTGCTGGGGAGTTTGGGCAGGTCTCTGGGGGACGGGCCGGAGCAGAGGGCCACCAAGGCCCCAGGAGCAGCCTCTGGCGGCACCCACCTTCTGCCTGGCCCAGCAGCATTTGGCCAGGACCCTCCTTCCATGCTCCCCCAGGGCTGGTCCTTGACCGTCCTCTGGACTTCATCTTCCACCCTGCCCTCCTGCGCTCACTTGCCCTTGGCCTTGGCCTGCCGACAGATTGGACTCAGTCCCCCAGCCAGCGGGTGCCCTCCCTTGCTAGGCTCACCCCCGGCCCTCTGCCGCTCAGCTTATTCTCCCAGTCGCTCCCACGCTTGTAACCAGCTGGGAAGTACTTTGGGAGAGCACTGTCGTCCCCACTGCTAGACAGAATGCTGAGCTGGGCCACCCTGTGAGACAGTACTCAGGACGGGGCGGGCTTGGGGGACAGACACGTTTCTAACGCCAAAGCCAGTTTCTCTTCTGCTGCTCCGTCCGCCTCCAGATTCCGGGGAACAGCCTGCGAGCAGACCCACAGTCCCTGCTCAGTTACCCCAGCCACATAGCGCGGCTGAGCCTTCTGCCAGTGTGCCTGGCTGCCGGGCTCCTGTGGGCTCCGGAGATGTGATCCCCACATCACGGGATCCGGGCCAGGCCGTGACCCGGGGGTTCCAGCGTGGCTCCTGCAGGCCCAGGAACACCCCCAGCCCAGTGCCAGAGCTTTCCGTCATCAGCTTTGGGTGCTGGGGACCCTGTGGGTGTGGGTGGTGGGAACTTTCTGTTTTCAGTGAGGGGAAATAGCATGGCCACACCAGAGAATCCAACTCCTGCCTCAGGGCAACCCCTTCCAGCTGCTCCTTGGGGTGGACCGGCCAGGCTAGAGCAGGGCCCCGGGCAGGGGGCGCACAGGTTCTCCTCGCTCCCCTTGCCTGCTGCGGACCAGGTGGGCGGGAGAATGAGCTGTTCATTCTCCCGCATTTAGCGGGACAATTTACGGTGCTGCCAGAGAAGGCCTGGCCTGGCCCTGTGCAGTCCGGAACGGCCCTTGAGGCGAGGACAATAAATCCAGCCCATTATTTTTTATGAGCCTCCCACCCCATAAACAACTCCTTTGGCTGGTGAGCCCAGCTTCACGCCCTTCTCCTGGCCTGGCCTCCAGCCAGCCCTGGCCAGGCACCGGGACCCCAGCACTGACGGCACGACGTCGGCAGGGGCATCTCCCCTGCTGCAGCCCCTCAGGCCTCCCAGAGGGGACAGCACAGGGCAGACGGTGAGCACCAAGCGGAGAGGTAGCTGGCTCAGGCCCTGGCTCCCTTCTCGACCACAAGCCCTCTGGCCTCAGTTTCTTAGTCTGTAAAGTGGGGCAAACATGAGTATTCTTTAAAGAATTGTTTATGAGGACAGCTGGGGACACCCTGAGTGCCCTGATGGTGTGCGCCGACCTGAGCGCGGCAACACCATCAGCTGTCGCCAGGCATCACTGTGCGCCAGGCACTGAGCCTGTACTTTGCTGCAGGCAGTCGGATCCTGAGAGCGATCCTGTGCCGTGCAGCTCTTACTGGCCTCAGCTGGCAGGGGAGAAAATGGACGGTGAGCAGCAAAGACATCTGTGCATAGTGAGTAAGGAGCACAGTGAAGAAGCAAGTCAACCTAGGCTGACTCCTAGGACCAAAGGTACTGCTGAGAACAAACAGGTGGAGGGTGGGTGCAGGCATGGCCTGCAGCCCGGAGCCCCTTGTGGCACAGGGACCCCGACTCTGGGTCAGGCCTCGCCCCAGTGCTTAGCTGGTGCAGCGGCTGGCTCCTGAGCCTCCCTGTCCCACTTGGCCTTCTGATGGTCACCAGAGCCACGGTTCCATCCACGCCCCCCAGCCATGTCATTCCCCACTCAGGACCTGCGCTTGATCCTCTCCTTGTTTTGTATGTTGTGAGGCAGCCACCACGAACCCATCTCTTCTGCCCCCGACATCTGCCTGCACTGCCTTCCGAGCCTTGCCCCTCCTCCCCAACCCCCCGCCCACCGGCCTTCTGTTCTCCCCGGAACCAGGGAGCCCTGTTGCTACGCCCTTTGCCCAGTATGGCCTTAACTGTGCTGTTTCTTCCACCTCAAGTGCCATTCCCCATCCCCTCACTTTCAGAGAACTGATCATCATCCTTCAAAACTCAGCCTGCTTTCACCTCCTCTAGGAAGCCATCTCTGACTCCTGGCTTGCACATTTTCCTCTCGGTGTGCACCACAAGGTACGAGGGGCTCGACCCTCTCTCTCACGGTGCTGGTGTGCGGGCTCCTCTAGAGGACACAGCTGTGGTTCTTACATGTTACACTGGGCAAGAGGCAGAGGAGACGTGCTGAGTGGGGGTGGGATGCGATGGGATCCACGTCGTGAGGGAGACCCGGATCTTCCCTGTGGGTGGCATCAGGCCCTCGTGTGAGAAGTGTGCATGTGAGAAGTGTGCACAGCCCCCGGCAAGGACTTGTCCAGGGCGTGGGGCTTGGCCATGGTCGGGCTGGCTCCGCAGCTGTGTTCAGCTCGCCCTCCGCCAAGTCCCTTCAGCAGGGTAGCCCGAGCTTGCCCACAGCTAAGGGACTCCCCCTGCCACTACTGTCTCTGTGCCTCTGCTGCAGCTGCTTCCTCTATGAGGCACCTTTCGTCCCTGCTGCCCCAGTGCTGTCCTCCTGTTTCCAGGGCCCCCAACACAGTGGCGGAGCCGGCATGCGCCCACATGTTTGTTTACCCAGTGGAGCCACAGCTTGGCCGTGTGCTTGAGTCAGAGTGCAGAGTGAGAGTGCCGAAGCCCCCACAGGCCGTGTACCTGCCCTTGCTGCAAGCTCATGGGAAAGGGAGAAGTACTCAGCCTTTACTGGGGTCCTTCTGTGTACTGAGCGCTTTATACCCTTTCCTTTTCAAGGACACCTGGCAGTGACACCTGCCACCACAGTGCACACAGGAGGGAACAGAGGTGTGGGGAGGGCAGCGGCACCGCTGGTTTGGTACAGAGCCAGACAGAGCCCGAGTGGCCATGGCTCTCGAGCCCCTGCTCTGCTCCACTGCACCATGGCAGCCACCATGGCGGGCACCATCCCATGGTGGGCATCGTGGCGGGCACCATCCCATGGTAGGCAGCAGAGGAGAGGCACAGGCTGACGTGCTAGGAGCTGCTCGCGTCCTTAGAGGATCTCCTGCTAGCGTGTCCCCTGCATTCGTACTGGCTGCTCCTCCCAGGTGCCCAAGGGCTGCTTCAGGAACTCTCTCAAGGCTGGCATACTGGCTCCACCTGCAGCTTGGCTCCCTCCATCTAGTCACCTCTCAGGAGAGAGAAACGATTTGTTCCTGCACTGGGCCGGGCCATGGTCTGGGGGGGCTGCATGAGATGACTGTACCCCCACGGCTTCCTGGGGGGGGTCCCCATGGAGGGAGGGATATGGTTGCTGGATAACGTAGAGGACCCCGTTTATGTTTGGGTTTCAGATAAGCAGTGAATACTGTTTTAGTGTAAGTATGACCCGTGCGACATTAGGGACGCACTTAATACTTGGAAGCATTTGTTGCTTATCTGAAATCCAGACTTAACCAGCCATCTGATGTGTTTATGTGGCACGTGTGGAAATCTGGCAGCCCCCGGAGGGGCAAGCCGCCTCCAGCCTCCCCAGCCTCAGTGGAGTGAAATATCCTCCAGGTCCCAGAACTCCGGGCCTGAGAGGGAGGCTTGGCTGTGCTCGCGGTGACACCTAGTGGTCAGTGGGGGAACTTCAGGGTTCGGAAGGGGTGGGGGGGCTGCTGGGAGGTGACCCAGGGACCAGAGTAAAGAGGGGACAGGTGCTGCAGAGCCAGCCGGGGGAGGGGCGGGGAGACCGGCCGCCTTTGCTGAACCCCTGAGTCATGAGGCACTTCACAGAGCAGGAAGCAGCACAGCTTCCAGGGCCACACACCTTAGAATGGGCCAGAATGGGAGGTGAGGCCGAGCTGGGGAGCCAGGCCCACCCCACAGTGATGCCGCCTTCCCGTGGGACCCTGCGGCTCCGCACGTGTTTGCCCACGCATGCCTGCACGGAGTGCCACACGGTCCTCCCGGCTGTATGGTGCTGCCCCGTGTCTCACAGACACAGCTTTCCCCGGATCCCAGTGTCGGGACTGGTCCGGCCCCGGGGTGGGGGCCGAAGGAAGGCCGGCATCACCTGGGATGCCAGGAGCCAGCCACAGTCTCAGCAGTCCATTCGGCCATCTGTCCATCTGTCCGTGTGCACAGCGCCTGCCGCCTAGGGAGCAGCTGTGGCAAGGGACTTGGTGTCAGCGGCAGGTCGGCAGCCCGCTGGCCTTGCTCTTGGCTTCCGCACAGAGCCTCACGCAGGTGGCACTTCGCAAAGGCTTACAGAATGCATGCGCGCCTTACAGGCCGGTTGACAGCCCCAAGCCAACCGTGCCTCGTGAGCCACCATCTGATGTGGCAACGAGAATGCTGAACTTGAGAGCTGGAGCGTTGGGAGCGCCGGGGGATTGAGAGTCGAAAGGTTCTGTGTGGCTCCCATGCTGACAGCTGCGTGAGCCAGGGCAGGCCACTGTCCCGGAGGCTTCAGCCTCCTCAACAGAAAAGGCGAGTCTTCATCTAGATGGTCTCCAGGGCCCCTCCCAGTGTTAGCTCTGCAGGAACCCAGTCCGCCCTGGCTGTTCGCGTGCATGTCGCTCACAGCATGGTGACAGCTCACAACATGGTTACAGAGGTGACTCAGCTTCCCTGCGGAGCCGTGCCCCTTGTCTGTCAGCAGCGCGCTTCGAACCCCCGCCCTGAGGTGCACACTGAACGCCCAAGAGGGGCTCGACTGTGGTCAGTCCCTGGGAGAGCAGCGCTGGTGCAAGGCACAGACAAGAAGCAGGCCGGCCCTGTGGAGAGGCGTGGTATAAAGGAGACCCTACCTCAGTGTTTGTAGCAAGAGACAGCAAGTAGGCGAGTGAGCAGATGAACACGGAAGGTGCCAGGAGTCCAGTCACAGGAAGGCTGGACTTTCATGGCTGCACCAGAGAAGGAGGCCAGCTCAGCAGGGCCAGTCCTGTTGGGGCCCTGATGGGGGCTACTGAGCCTGAAAGAAGGGTGGCGGTAAGAGGGCAGAGGGGTCCTGCCTGGAAGTGTGGGGTTGGGGGAGCCGTGAGGAGGCAGTGAGATGCGGGCAAGGAGGAGGAGGGGAGCCGAGTCCCCTGAGGGCCCCTGAGGCAGCCCAGGGGATCCCAGGGGGCAGTAGTGGGCTGTGAGATGAGGGGCTGGGACTGCCTTCAGCCTGCTGGCCAAAAGGGCTCCAGTCCCTGCCCCACAACTCAGGTCCGGAGATCTCTCTCTGAGCCTCAGCATCATCACCTGTCAGGTGGGACTGCTGACAGGACCTGGCGCTCAGAGTCGCGAGAGACGGTCAGGGATGCATGCAAGGGGCTTAGCATGGGGCCTGGCCCTTAGGAGCTCGGGGTAAATGGAAGCCTACAGTCCTCATTACTCCCACTCCCCGGGTGGGGCTGCCCCCAGGGATACAGCCTGCAGCGGGCTGGGCTCCGGGTCAGCCGGGGGTCTGGTCTGGGGCAGCCAGCTGCTGGCGCCGTGGCCAGGCCGGGCATTGCCCAGGATGATGTAATTCCAGGGATGGAAGGCAGGAGGGAGAGCCCTGTGTCCTCCTTACTCGAGCCCAGGCCTCATCATGAGAGGCTCCCAGGGCACCATCCAAACTGCAGGAGTGTAATTAGGGTTCCGGGCAGAACTGGGTGGGTAGGTGTGCAAGGTCCAAGCCGGCACCATAACCGTAGGCCGCCGCCGGGTCTGGGCCTGCAGACGGACGTGCTCCTGCCTGAGCATTGGCCCTGCTCTGATGCAGAGTCAAAAGCCCAGAGTGGCCAAGCCCAGGCCGCTCACCGGCACAGAACATTTCTTAGACCTTTAGTCCAGGCTAGGCGGTGTGCAGAGCACCGGGGTAAAGAGGTGACTCAGCCTCAGACCCTGCCTCCTCCAGGAGCCCCTCGTCTGGGGCAGGCAGAGGGGAGCCTGGCAGACCCAGCAGTTAGAGTTAGCACGGTAGGTGCTCTGAGAGAGGGATGTGCGAGGGCTTCGGAGGCCCAGGCCAATCCTCAAACGCAGCCCAGGGACAAGGAAGGAGGATGAAGACAAGTAAGACTTCCTAGAAAAGGTGGCACTCAGACACAATCTCAAGTAACTATAGTCGGAGCTACCATTCACAGGAGGAGGGAGTGTGTCCCAGGAGCCACATCCCTAAAGTCACCAAGGTGAGAAGGGAGGGCAGGACGTGCAGGCTGACAGTGTCCCTGTTACCTAGGGCCACTGCAGGCCATGTGGGGTCGGGAGGACCTCAAGTACCATACTGAGAACTCAGCCTAATCCTGTGGGCACTGCCTTTGGGGCACTGGGAGGATATCGATGTTTTTAGCAGTGGGAAGACACAGATGTATGCTCTAGAAAGTTCCCTTTGCAGCTTGTGAAGGTCAGGTCTTTGAGTCACGTGGAACAGGTTCAAGTCTCACATCTGTGTCACGTCCTTCTTAAGTGGCCATGGGCAAATTGCTTAACCTCTGTGAACTCTGAAAATGAGGAGAAAGCTACTTGCCGTGCAGAGTGACATTACAAAGACCTGTAGTCTAGTCCTCTGTCTCTGTGCCAGGCTTGGGGCTGGGCCCTGGGCAGTTGGGAATGAACAAGGTATGCTCCTGCCCTCAGCGAGCCTCGGGCAAAGGGTCTGAGGAACACAGAGACTGGAGGGAGTGTCAGGGTGAGAGCTCAGCTGCTTGGAGCAGCTGGCATTTGAGACGTCTTGAAGAGACAGGATGTGGACATGTGGGCACAGGCAGGGGGTCAGGAATTGGGTCATTCCAGTGCCCCAGATCGCCATGGGGAAAGTTAAGGAACCGAAGGGGACGAACCCGGGCTTCCCTGGCCCTCCCCTCAACCTGACTATCTGTCGCCTCCTGGAAGTGCCCTGGGAGCACAGTTTCTGAGAAACCCGTGTTCACCTGTCCCACTCTCTGTCCCTTGGGCAAGTCACCAAGCCTTTTTTCACCCTCTTCTCCTCACTGGCAAAGTGGGGATAACTGTGTCTACTCTGAGGAGTGCCCATGAGGCTTCCAGGCGATGATTCTCGTGAAGGGCTTAGTATACAGTAAGTGCTCACAGGCGCCTGGGTAGCTCAGTGGGTTAAGCCTCTGCCTTCCGCTCAGGTCATGGTCTCAGGGTCCTGGGATCGAGCCCCGCATCGGGCTCTCTACTCAGCAGGGAGCCTGCTTCTGCCTCTTTCTCTGTCTGCCTCTTTGCCTACTTGTGGTTTCTCTCTCTGTCAAATAAATAAGTAAAAATTTCTTAAAAAAAAAAAATACAATAAGTGCTTGCTAACAGTAGCTGTGGTTGACAGCCCGCAGCGAGTTTCTGGCCGGACCCCCTAGATCCAGGCCCCCTGTGACCTCCATCAGCTGTAAGCTCTCTGTGCCTCAATGCCCTCCTCTGATAAGTGGGGAGAATCCCACGGTGCATGAGAAAGCTCGGCACCTGGGCTGTGGCTGTCGCCGTGATCCCTCCAGCAAACCTGTCCCTGCCACCGCTCCCGTGCCTCTCCCCCATGGCAGGACCTTTCCCTCTTTGCTTCATCCCCCTTCAAAGCATGTGGGAGCCCATGTTTGTTTTTGCCTGCCTCGCTTGGACGGCTTGCCAAGTCTGGGCTGAGGAAGGCAGCAGCCTCTCTCCGCCGCCCCCAAGGCTCCAGCCTCTTTCTGGGCTCCGTAATTTTCTATTGATGAGGTTGCAGGGGAGGAAAATCCCTTCCTGAAGAGGTGGGGGGAAGGGTGGAGCAGGCTAAGTGTTCTTTTCTCCCTGCTCTGCCGTTCCCAGCTTGCCTTCCTTTCCCCTGTGGTTAAGGGACATGGATGCGGAAAATGATGTTATTGATGAAGTTGCCATAGCGACGACCCTTGGGAGGCACACATTCCGGCTTTGTTATCCTAGGCCAGGGAGAGGAGAAAGGGCCAGCTCCGAAGTACAAACAGATTGGGCCCGCCTCCCCCTGCCCTGCTTTAGATGCATCCGTGAACTTTGCTTTGCCGAAGACCCGAGGTGCACACGGTTTAGGGCAGGCAGATTCTGCCATCGTTTACCTCTGTGCACACTCTCGTGGAGTCTCCAAAAATGATAGAAAGCCTTTGGGGAAAATGGGCAGCCAAAGTGCATCCCCACCCTATTTACAACCTTTCTGTGGCTCCCCTGGCCCCAGGTGCCATCCCTGGAGCTCTCACCTGTGTCTGTAGCCTCACCAGCCCAAGAAGGGCAAGGCGGCTTAAGTGAGCACCCGCGAGGCAGGGCCTCCGACGAGCCACTGTTACTAAGTCTCAGTGGGAAGTGATTGCCCAAGGTCACACGGCAAGTGGCAGAATCTGGAATTGCACCCAGTGTCATGGCAGTGGAGCATCTGTCTCCTCATTGCCCCCTGCCCGGTCCTGGGCACAAGGAGACACTCGGTCCTAGTTTGCAGAACATAATTGGATTTGGATGGGTTAGATCAAATTAGATTCGACCTGGCGAGCAGCCTGGCCTGACTGGCACCAAGCCCCTGAAGACCAGGATTTCTGGAAACGACTCTGAAATTCAATCTTATTTCCCCTCTAGGCACGGAGGGAAACAAGGCTTTCTGCTGAACTTGGCACTGTGTGGTTACTCCCCATATCAGGACAGGGAGCTAGGCCACGGGAGGCCGCACGTGGCCCAGGGACAGCCATCTTGTTGTTCAACCCCCTAGAGCAGATGTGGTACAAAGTAGGAGCCATGGGAGGGCAGAGTTTGGGCCGGGGCCCTTGGGTTCTGCAGGCTCACAGAAACCCACTCTGTGCCCAGTCCTGGGCTTGGCCCCTGCTCTGAAGGAGCCTGAGGACTGGCATCAGTGCAAACCATGTGCCAGCCAGAGCTGGCCAGAGGGGTCTGGCCCCCTCAGAGGAGCTGGGGTGGGGTGGAAGCAGAGCTGTAGAGCCAAGGACCCTGAAGCCCTTTCAGGGCCCATCCCCTGGAGCAGAAGTGCTTGGTATCCAGCGCCTCACATGCCTTCGTGCTCCCCTACTGAAATTCACGGACCCTTGGCAATAGCTGTGCTGGCCGTCCTGCCTGTGAGCTCACTGTCCACAGGACAGCCCTCCCAGAAGAGGGCAGAGGGAGTGCCACCTTCCCTGGGATTGAGGCTGAGAGAGCCACAGCAGGCTCCAGGCTCCCATCCCCTGCCCAGGCCTGCACTGCCTCGGTCCCTGGGTCACCAAAAGCTCATCTGCCAGGTGACGAGGAGCTGACATGGGTCATCCTAGGGTGGGGCTGTGTTAGAGGAGAGGCAGGGGCCTGTCCCACCAGTGACTACAGGGCTTCTCAGAGCCTTTAATGTATGCTGTGGGGTTCCTGAGGGGATGTTTCATAGAACACGCAGCTGCGAATGCCACAGAATGCTCTCACAATTCTCTGTGAGGTGTGCTGAGGCTGGGCAGCCTTTGTCTCTCTCCTCCTGTTCCTCCCTCCTTCTCTCCTACCTTTGCTCTCCTTGTATTTCTTTCAGGCACTGTGCTGGGCACTAAGGACCCAGACAAGGATAAAGAGGTCCCTTGAAGTTCTCCCTATGGGGGGAGAGGTGGCTTAGCAAGGATTTGCCTGTAGCACCAGGCAGGATGAGTCAGGAACCCGGCCTGTGCCACACACGTTATATAGTTCTCTCGTTTGAGTTTCATGGCAAACCCTGGAGGTAAAAGATCTCCCAGCTAAGAAAACAGAGACCCAGAGAAGAAGGTCTCTGACCAGAGGCTCAGTCAGGTACAACACAGGTGGGTTCCGGTCCCTACCCCTCTTGGGAGTGGCACACCCTTCCTTAGTGTGCCTTGATGGTGGTAAGCACTGGGGCTGGCCACCTTCCAGGCTCGGCAGCTAGCCTTGCCCTCTGGAGGCCCTGCAGCAGGACATAGCACCAACAGGACACCTTCCCTGCCCGCAGGAGCTTTCCGGCTGGTGGGAGAGGTGACGGCAGGTAGACGAGCACAGGGGGACATACAGAGTGGACCCTGCCTCCCACCCCATCCGCGCTTTGCCATTTGGAAGGGAGAGACAGAGAGCCAGGAGACTTGGTCTGTGGGGTCTGGTCTTGAGCTACACTGGAAGAATGAGGGCATCAGGCAGCTGGCAAGGGGAGTCCAGAGAAAGCACGTTTGTGGCAGAGGCGCTTCTCAGCACTGGCCAGTGGCATGGCTGTCCTAGGCTGGCCCACAGATCCATCCTCTTGCTCTGCTGAGAGCCCATGGCCTTTCTGAGCAGTCCTGGTGCGTGTGGGCCAGGCCTGCCAGAGGCTGCTGGGGTGCCTGCAGCCGGTGGGAGGGCCAGCGAGGCTGCTGAGGGAGAGCGGGGTGCAGAGGACAAGCAGGTGAAGTGTGGGAGGGCCAGGCTCCTGGGGGGACCCTCGCTCTGTTCCTAAGGCTAGAGGGGTGACACACGCAGAGTCATCTGATGGCTCTGCAGGTGAGCTGAGGCTCCCCCCTTGTGCTCAGGGGCAGCTGCTGCAAGGTCATAGGGGCCAGGGGTTATGTGCTTTGTTGAAGGGCTGCCCAGAGAGCTTCATGGGGGAAGAAGCATCTGCACTGGCCTTGAACGTTCATAGGTTCGTAATTCGAAGGCAGTAGTAGCAGCACCACTTACCACCCTCTGTGCCAGGTTCCCCGCTCTGTTCACCCCAGGAAGTGCTTGCTGCCAGTCAGCCTACTGGGTCCCACAAGCGTAGTGAGGGACCCCAGGGTGGGAGAAGATGGCTGGGAGCCCAGCAGCCTGGGCTGGAGTCCTGCTCTATGGTCTGAGACAGACACGTCTCATCTCGGGGCCTCCTTTTCCCCATCTGCAAGATGGATGGACGGGACTGCAAGGCTCCACCCAGCCCGGACAGTCTGTGGCTCTGCCTCCCGGGACACACATCTTCTCGCGGCCCACAGCAGCCAGTGGGCCCCGGCACCCAGGGGAAGGTAATGTGGCTTTTGTGTCTCCAGCCGGTGAGGAGCTGAATTACCAGCACAGAGCAAACCGTACTCCTCGGCCCCTCAGGCTGGGCAGCTGCGACCATCTCTGCGATGGTTGCCGACGTGAGGGTGACACCCTGACGGCCACCAGCTCGGAGGAGCTTCCTCCAGAAGCTGTCAGGCTGAGAGGGCTCCAGGCTCAGTGAGGCCGGCAGCTGGTGGCGGCCTGCTCCTTGTCAGCCTGTCTCCCAGCGTGGTAGCTGCTGGCATGCAAGGGCCAGACCCGTGTACCAGCCCCTTGTGGAGGAGGGGAAAGCTTATTCCATTTCCCTCCCTTCACGGTGAGGACACAGAGGATTCCGTCCCAGGCAGCACCTATCTGGACAGTGAGGACTGAGAGGCTCAGAGCTCAGGCTGCCCTCGGGCTGGTCAGAGAGTCATAGGAAGACCGGGGAGGAGAAACATGGCCACCATGTCAGTGCTGTGAGTGAGGGGAGCACAGGCATCCAGAATGCCGTTGACTGGGCTGGGGGGCCGAGGAAGGCTTCCTGGAGGAGGGACACGGTGGCATTTGGCCCTACAGAGCCAGCGCCTTCTGGAGTGCCACCACGGGTTGACCACTTCCTGTAGCGTCCAGGCTGCGGCAGGCACAGCCAACTGAGACACCCCCTTAACCCAGTGGAGACAAGAAGTGACAGGTGCCTGGAGAAGGGGGGGGTCATGTGGCTTGAGGCTCAGCCTCACTCCCAGGGATTCAAGCAGCGGGGTCAAGAATCAGCACCCACCCCCACTCCCTTCTCCTCTGCAAGGACTCTCCTCTCAGCCAGCTCTCCCTTGTTTTGGAAAATGTAGTTTCTAATTTTAAAAAATTAATGTTAATATGTAATACATTTTAAAATTTCTGTTGTTATAAGTTATTAAATATAAGCTTCGCCATTGGATTTCTGCTGTAGTAAACATGAGTAGCTATTGCACGTCCACACCTGAACAGAAACTCTTCAGGCTCCTCTGTAACTGTCAGAAATGTAAAGGGGGGGGGGGCGCCTGGGTGGTTCAGTGGGTTAAAGCCTCTGCCTTCGGCTCAGGTCATGATCCCAGGGTCCTGGGATCGAGCCCCACATCAGGCTCTCTGCTCAGCGGGAAGCCTGCTTCCTCCTCTCTCTCTCTGCCTGCCTCTCTGCCTACTTGTGATCTCTGTCAAATAAATAAATAAAATCATTAAAAAAAAAAAAAAAAAAAAGGAAATGTAAAGGGGGGACGCCTGGGTGGCTCAGTTGGTTAAGCGGCTGCCTTCGGCTCAGGTCATGATCCCAGCGTCCTGGGATCGAGTCCCACATTGGGCTCCTTGCTCGGCAGGGAGCCTACTTCTCCCTCTGCCTCTGCCTGCCACTCTGTCTGCCTGTGCTTGCTCTCTCTCTGACAAATAAAAAAAATAAATAAAAAGAAATGTAAAGGGGTCCCATAGCCCTCTCCACCGGGGACCTAGCACTGGCCCTGCCCTCGGCTTTGGAAAGAGGGCCCTGTGCTCCCGAGCCCAGTGGGGAGAGCCTCAGTGAGTCATGTGACCTCACTCGGTTCTTTAGGTAGAAGATGGGGGGCCTTGCCCGCCTCTCCCACTGACATGGACACAATCAAGGCCTAAGGCCCCCCCTCCCAGCTCCGGGTTTCCATTGCTTACTTCCAGATCGACTTGGACTGGAACACTGGTTTACCCCCCACCCCAAATTACCCTTTGTCAGCAAAACACCAACATCTTGGCTCATTATTAAAAGTCTAGATTCTCAGGAAGAAAGACTGCCTCATGGCAAGTCCATGGTGTGGGAGAAAGCTGAGTGACTTCTAAAGCCTTAGGCTCTGTTTAGCATCCAACGTTAAGGGCCACATCAGCTCCCCAGTGACAAATTTATGGTTAGTGATGATTAGCAGCGCTTCTCGTAAGTTGTGTTCCTTTGGCTGGGAATGGAAATTCAATCTCCCTTTCCTCATCACATATAAGCCTGAGCTTAAACAGGGCCCCTTGGGCCCTTCCTGGCTTAGGAAGAAAGTACATATATATCTGTGTGAGTGGCATCGATCACCTGGGCCAGCCACAGGGTGGCCCTGGGAGATCAAGGCGGGGCAGTGGCATGGGGGCGACATGGGGAGCAGTCAGGAAGCCCCATGGAACTGGTGGGGTTTGAGAGAGGCCCAGGATTTTGTCTGTGGAAGACCAGAGAGGCGGGGGCATGGATGCGGCACTCCCGGGGACATTCAGTGGGCAGTGCGGAATTTTGGGCAGTGGAGTTCAAGTCATCGGTGGCGGGAGACAAGGCTGCGAAGAGGCCGGAACAAGAAGTCCTGGTACATTTGTGGGCACTGGGGAGCCAGAAGGGCCACTTAAGCGAGGAGTGAAGGGTGATGCCAGCTCAGTCCACTGTTAACACAGCCATGATGATGGCCCAGGAGGCCGCTTCGTGGCCACCGCCTGCCGGCCGGTGCCTCAAAACAACAAATCTCTGAGCGAGCCTCTCTCCGGAGACCTGATGAGAGGCTGCATATGTCTCCGTGGCCCAGAAGAGCCCCTCAAACGAAAGCTTACCTGAGGAGGGGCTGCCCGGCCTAGCCAATGTCCCCACGAGGAGCTGTGCTTTCTCTAGCTCTGCAGGAGAAGGCAGTAGCCTTCTGCAGTCAGCGCCCCCCATGGGAAGATCTAGTGTCAGAATACCCACCCTGCCTTGTCTGTGAGTTAGAGATGATCATGGCCACTTTACCAAAGAAGCGATTTTCTCTGAGACACACAACTAGTAAGGAGGCCAGACTCCTACCCCGAGTTGCCTGACTTAAGCCTGTGACCTAACAGAGCCATACTTTCTGTGTGAGGTTGGCTTTTGCCTCCCCACGAGGGCCTCCGGTGCCCCCTCCCCCCACTGCACCTTCAGGAACCTCTCCCAGGAGCTTGGCGTTGGCCGCGGTAGAGCACTCACACCCCAGAAATGCCGCACCAGCCCCAGACCATTCCCACCCCACCTGTCATTCCTCTGCCCTCTGTGTCTCCCACGCCGCCCTGCAAGGTGGGCGCATGCTGCTGTGGGATTCCGGGAGAGGAGGGGGTGTCCTTCCACGTGCACCAGAAGCTTCCAGCGAGGAGCCCCGGCACCGGAGTGCTCGTTCGCTCAGCTGTTGGGTAGTTGGTCCCACTCTGGGTCAGTCCAGCGGTGTGATCTGGGGAAGGGGGAAATCCAGGTGCATGCAGAGGTCAGCGCACCCAGCACAGGGCAGGTTTCCCTCAAGGCTATTTCTTTGTTTCATTTCAATTCAGACTTTTTAAAAAATCTTCTTTGTAGTTGCTGGAGTGTGTGCGTTCTTAAGTGTATGTCAGACTCCCTTGTCCCACACCCATGCTTACAGCGGACGGGGTCAAGACGGAGCTGGTCTTGGCCCGCAGAGCAGCCACCTTGGGGAAAGAAGGCCACCGTGTGTCCCCGTCTGTGGCTTCCTCCCCTCTGTCCGGGGCTGGCTCCTCTCGGACTGGACACAGAAGTAAGGTCTCAGGGTGCTGTGTGGCCAGACAGCAGCTCTTCCTTTCATCAGCCTTTAGCCGCTTGATGGACTTGTGACCTACAACCTCTCACTTGACCCCTGATGACCTCATAAATTCTGGAAACTCCTCACAAATCACTAGGAAGATAAACATCAACTGGGGTCATCTGAAAGGGGTCTGAGCCACTCCAGGCAGTCGGGGAGAGCAGATCAAGTCTCCTGGGGTAGGGGGTGGGGGTCCCAGGAAGTAGGGGTGACTGGGTCCCACGCAGGGGACCCTCATTGTCCCTGTCATGCCAGAGCCCTCAGAACACATTTCGGTATAAACCTCAGTGTACACTGAGTGGAGGCCAGGCCTCTGGAGACTCACTGTTCATGGTCCCCAGGGCCTGCCCTGGAAACCCAGAGCAGCCCAGCCCTGCACTGCACAAGGCCTCTGGGGCAGGAATGAGACAGAGGTTTATAGCCTAAGGTACTGGTCCAAGTCCTGGTGGTGCCTCTCAATGCCCCACCGGCCTTTGGACAGGTGTCTTAACCCTGGTGTTCCTACCTATGAAGGGTGTGCTTGCCTTTATAGGGGCGAGGGGCCCAGAACGTGCCCAGAACTTTGTCTCTGCCTAGGGTTTGGCACTACAGTAGAATTTCGGGGAGCCTGCGAGGAGAGGAGACAGGAAAAAGCCAGCCTTTTGAGGGACACAGCTTCTGAGCCCAGCCCAGAGAATAAGCTGGAAAGGCCTAAGCAAGGGCAAGATGGACAGGGCTCCAGGTAAAATAGCCATTGCAGCTAGAGGGTGGGGACGCTAGCAGGCAGCTGGGGGCCCAGTCCTGGCACCCTGGGGCCTTCTCCCCCTTCTGAAGCCTCCCAACCAGCAAGGAGGCCTGCTGCTGGCTGTCCTTTCAGGTGAGGCTTCACAGAACAAGGTACCTGAGGTTGGCAGACATTGTCCTTTAAAAGGAAACCTGCCAACCAGCGGGAACCCTGGGCTGAGATTTTGGACATGGGGACACGTGTGTTTCTGGACCGGGAACAGGCTCCGTGGGGCATGGGATGTGCAGTGAAGCTGGAGGCCAGCAGCAGGTCGTGCAGGGCTCTGCACTTGGGAGTGAGGGTTCCATGGGTCCTGCGAACCCTGCAGTGACCAGGGACAGAGAGAGACCCCCTCGGGCAGCTGAGGTGAGGTGGGTGGCAAGTAGTTCAGGGCATGGCTGTGGGGCTGCTGAGGATGAGCCCAGAGGTCCAGCAGACCAGAGCGACAGCCTCTGACTTGTGCAGGGACACAATGAGAGGTGGCCATGCGGGATGGACAGGCCTCCCGGGGAAAAGAGTCAGCCCGCCAGGGCCCATTTGTTTAGGGCTGCTGCCCACCCACCCCGTCCCCTGACCCCTCCGCGCCCGCCCAGGGCCCCTGCCCAAACCCACAGTCCCTTGACCCGTCAGCGCCCGCCCTGGGCCCAGTCTGAAACCAAAGTCTCCACCTGCCCCAGTGGGGCACATGCCATCCCTGGGCAGATGGAAAGGTGCCGTTTCCCACCCACCCACCCGCCCTCATGAAGAAACAGTCTAAAGCCCTGAGCTGTACCGGGTTCTGTGATCTGACCCAGGGCAGGGACGCTTCTTCATGGGTTCTCTGGAGGCCTTCACAGTGCTGTTCTCAGAGTGAGCCCTGGTTCCAGACCTGGGCACGATGTCCATGGTTTCTCCCTGCTTCCTGGCGTGTGTTGGTTGGGCGGGGGGGTCTTGCAAAGAGCAGCCCTGGAGCACTGCGTTTGATGGCGACAGTTTATGGGCCGACTCTCTTCAGCCTAAAATGTTCTCTTTCTTCCCTCCCCCTGGTCTCCTACTCCTCTCTCATCTGTCTCTTCCCAGAGGGTATGAACTGCATGAACAAAGACCACGGCTGTGCCCACATCTGCCGGGAGACACCCAAAGGTGGGGTGGCCTGTGACTGCAGGCCCGGCTTTGACCTTGCCCAAAACCAGAAGGACTGCACACGTAGGTAGATGGAGGCAAATGGGTCAAACATCCCCACGCGTCTCCTGCCATTGCTTTATGAGGGATGGGGGCGGGGGTCTGTCCAGTCTGCTGGATGTTGCCTAGGGAGGGCTCTCAGCACCTTGGGGTGGAAGGAAGGGCAAGGTCCCCAAAGAGGCGTGGGGAGGCATGAGGGACAGGGGCTGTGAACTCCAGACACAGTGTTATCCCCCCAGCACACCACCACCAACAGCCCCAGCGCAGGACCCTGCTAAAGAGCCCCACAGTGCTTGCTGTAATCCCAACCCCAGAGCCCCAAAGGCCCTGAGCCTGAGCTCTCCAGCGGGTATGGGGGGCTGTGCATAGAGGCCTACAAGCTCAGGCTTCTTGGTGGAACAGGGCAGCCCTTGGTAGAACAGGGTGGGAAAGAAGGAGAGGAGCTGGATTGGAGGTCTGGGGAGAGTCCCAGCCTAGCCTGTGTTGACCTTATTTCCAGGATCAAAGATCAGAACTTTGCAGTCCGCCCCTGCAGGGCCCACCGTAAATGATGATGCCCTGTGAGATCTGGGTCGAACGAGGCCTCTGGCCAAAGGCACCATCCAAGATCAGGCTGGAAGTCAGGCGGCAGGGCTCAGGTGTTAGGCAGCCTCTTAATGTGGTCCCCCAGCCCCCCAGGAGCAGTGGGAAACGGCAAAACGTTGTAGGACTAGGGCTGAACACACTCATAGTCCTCGAGAGCTTCAGACCTAGCTCCCAGCAGCTGTGTGGGGCGGGGTAGGGCGGCCTGTGCTCACTGGGCAGCTGGGCAGCCTGTGCTGGTGCCGAGTTGGCTTATGTGTACCAAAAGCTGAGAAAGACTGGTGTGAGCCCGGCCCACGTCTGGCCAGAGACAAGAACTTCATTCCAAGCCCGCCTTCTGATGCAGAGAAACGGTGTGGAGGATTCCAAATCCATCTCCCAATAGAGAAGCAGACCCAAACCTGCCCCTGAAATGGGAGACTGAGCTACCCGGCTCTCACGAAGAAAAGGGCCTTGCTTTCCAGCCTTTGTTCTGTGGAAAAGAAACAACTGGCCCTCACCGGCTCGTCATCCTTAGTCTGTCTCGGTTGTCATCAGCATCAGCTTCCTCTGGCGCGAGCCACACCTTTCCCAACCCATGCCCTCCTCAGTCAGCGAGGTCTTAGGGACCCACATGCACTAGACACCGCCCGTCTCCACGGAGACCATGCTCCAGCCCCCACTCATGATCTGTCCACTCCCCCATGTGAAGATGCTCCCTTCTGGCCAGGTATATTCTGAGATGTGGGCGGCCTTCCTCTTTGTTCCTGGGCTTTGCCATGGGGTCCCACAGATTAACGTGTATGCGGTCACCACGGGCAGGAGCCCAGCTCCAGCCCCGGGACTGCAGCCAGGTTCTCCCGTCCTCTACATCAGATGGTTCCTGTTGCTACAGAGAAACCTGCTGCCACCCGGCGGAACAGAAAGCGAAGAACTCCAGCTTTCCCAGTCCTCCGGACAACGGCCAAGGCTTGTTGGAAGGCTCAGCCACAAGTAAAGAGCATTCCTTCACTCGGCAAGACTGGCCAGGCCCTGCGCTGGGTGCTGGGGAGAGAGCTGCAGGCCACAGGCAGTGGCTGGAATGGACCGATCCGTCTGGGATGAGCACAGCAAGGGGACAGTTTGCTCAGAGAACATCTCCTGAGAGGTCAGGGACAAGGCAGTGCTGTGAGTGGCCAGGGCCCCCCCCCCACCCCTGACAGAGAAGAGCTAAGCCCTTGCCCCAAACGTTTGCTGGTAAAAGAAACAGCAGCCCCAGCCTGTCGGCCAAGGGGCTGGGTATCACCCAGCTGTGTGGAGAATCGGATACCAGCCTTGGGGCCAAGGAGCGGGCGAGGGCCCTGCAGCCCTCCTGGGAAAGGCCTGCTCGGCTGGCTGGCAATCCGGTCAGCTTTGGCTCCTGCTGTGCAGTCTGCATGCTGAGTTCATGTGACGTTAGCTCTGAGGCTCTTGCTCTAGTCCTGAAGGCCAGTTTAAGTCTAGGAAATTCTAGATCTGAATTTGGGGTGGGGGCCAGGGCCTGGCCTAGCCAGCCTCTGTGGACCAGCGGGACCACAGGGCCCCTGCACCAAACTCCTTCATCTCTCCAGAGTCCAGGACCCACTCCAGGGCTGGAGGGGATTCTCTCTGTCCTTTCTTGGTCATCCCAGAGCCCACGGCACCCATACTGTCAGCATGTACAAGCTGTAGGCTCTAGGTGCTCACGAGCTCAGCCCTTGGGGTCCATGAGATGCACAAACCCCAGCAGGGGGTATGGGACCCTAAGCATGGCCTTCCCTCGGGTTGCCTCAGACAGCTCTCCATCCTCCTTAGAGTGACCTGCAGGACATGGCCCATGGCTGGGAGCCCAGAGCTCGGAAAGAACTGGCTGCACTGTTCCACCCCTGCTCGGTCTGGAGTGGGGCTTTCCTTGGTCTGGAAGGGCATGTGATGTCCGGGCCAGGGCAGGGCAATGCCCGGGGCTCTGCCCTCACCTGAGATCCCTGCCCGTCTATACCCGTGGCTTCCCTTGGGCTCTTCCCAGGCAGAGAGACGAGCTATTTCAGAGATGAGAGAATGTGACTGCAGGTCGCTGGGCTCCCGGGAAAACTGAGAGATGTTCCTCTGGAGAAAGGGCCAGAGGGAGCTGTGCTTCCTGAAGCAGTTCTGCGGGTCCTTGAAAGGTCATCCCGGAAGTCAGGCCCCTCCTGCGGACAGGACATCAGCCCCTCGTGGAAGAGGCAGCCCACTAGAGCCTCTCTCTGGTCTGTGAGGACAGCGTCTGGGACACTGAGCAGGACTACTCTCTTCATGTCCTCCTTAGCTGGCAGGGAGACGGCACGTGTCCAGGCTGACAGGGCCACCACCATCACGGACACCCCGGAGGCTGTGTGCTGTGCCCCTGGGGAGAGCACTACCTGGGAGAGGCAGCTGCAGGACACAGTTCTGGAATGCTTGGGATCCATCTCCGGGAGCTGCCACCCATGGCTTCCCTCTGGCACCAGCCCTGCCATGCATCACCCCGATGGAACATCATTAACCCCAACTGCCAAATCGGAACTTTCGGCTTGGTTGGTCTGAGATTGATTTTTGCATCTTCGAGCACCTTCAGGGTTGTCTTGTGAGCGGAGTAAAGCAGGGGCTGCAAGAACCCCTCCCACAGAGATCTGGGAGCCCCTTCAGCAATACCGCTCGTCCTAAAATGTGGTAACGAGCAGTTTTCTTTTAAAGTAACTTGCATCCATAATTTTTCCTGCTTCGGACTGGCTCCTTTCTGTTCAGCCCGCTCTCAGACACCCTGATTGCTGATGCTGTAAAACATTGCAGGATTCTGGGCTGCAGGGCTCCAGCTCCTCCAGGCCACAGACCCCACAAACTATGTAACACATTTAAATAAAAGGTCATTTTCCAAAGTGCACGTGAGCTAACATTAATTTGCACAGGTTCCATCTGTTCGGACATTGCCTCAGACCCAGGCTCTGAGGGGACAGAGGTTGAGATGGCTGCTGGGACTAGGACCAACTAGACTTCTGCGGGGACATCTTTCCACATGCCTAAGTCCCGGGCAGAGGAGAGCAAGCTGGGCAAGAATTGAATGAGTGTCCCCGTCAGCACGGACCTGCCACCACTGTCCCCCACCTTGTGGAGGATGCCTGCCTTTAACAGACATTTGTCCCATTGAGACAGTTTCTAAGTGTCTCTGGGACTGAGGAAGGAGAAAATGATCTCTCCTGTCCTTCTCCTCACCTGACACTATCTGAGTCTGAGGGCTGGTGCCAGCCCTGTTTGAAGCCCACATAACCCAGGCAGGTCTGTCCTCGTCTCACCCCAGTTCCCATCAGGAGAGCGAGCCATTCCATTCGAGGCCCTGCAGGGGCTGCAGTCCGGGGAAATGTGTACCTATATTCACTGATTGCCTTAAGCCATCACTTTGCTCCCCATCCCTTGAGAGAACCAACCAACACTGATGAACTAACCGTCATTGTTGTCATTCCTTTTATACACACATATGTACACTTTGGGCCTGACTAGTAACCTGTAACTATGGGAACGGAGGCTGCCAGCACAGCTGCGAGGATACAGACACGGGCCCCATGTGTGGCTGCCACCAGAAGTACGCCCTCCACTCAGACGGTCGGACGTGCATTGGTAAGTACACACCTCTGCCTCGTGCCACTCTGCCCCCCCGCCAGGGCTCACCCTGTGGCTCTGAGGTTCGCCGGCACCCCAGCACCACCCCACCATGTCCCAGTTTCCAAGAGGGAAGCTTAAGGGAACAAGAACAGGAGCACCCCACAGTACTGATGGGGCTGGCAGACGTCCCCAGGGGAAGCCTTCTGGAGAGACTTACCAAGGGCCACCCAGGACCAAGCACCTCTGCTTTGTGTCACAGTGGGTTTTCTGTGGGTCCTCATCCTCAATGTGGGGGTGGTCTTTGGGGGGGGGAGTGTGCCTCAGGAGGGCAGCTTCTGTTTTAAAGCGCAGGGGTTTCTTCCCCTGATTTGGGGACACGTGGCACATTCATTTAACCTGCATATCAGCCCCATTAGCAACATGAGCTGACCACCAGCCCGGAAAACCAAGAGGTTTTCTCAGAAAGCAGCTTCAAGTCTTCACTGTCTACACCAGGGGAGACTGGATAGAAGAATCCCAAGGTGTTCTTAACTGCTTTCCGCTCCTGAGCTAATGGGGTTCCTGCCAGACTTCTTCTCCCAGCTAGAGTCCCTTCTTCTCAGCGATGCCCCTTCTGTCACCTCCTGTCTCATGGAGTCTCAATTTGAGTTTGGTCACCTCCTTCCTCCTGGTCCATATTTGCAGGAGGAAGCTAGAATATCTGTGGTTATCTCATGCCATAATCAGTAGTAGTGTCTTTCCCCACGTATCTTTCAACTGAGAAAAAGAAGAATTTCAAAGTTGGTACCATCCAACTTTGTTCATCCTCTGCTTTCTTTCTCTTCAATGTTGGGCGGCCTCAGAAGCCCACAGGCAGTGACCATATGTATTCTTTTTAATGGGGGCCCCCATCTCTTATTACTGACTCTGAAGATATTTTGGAGGGACTTTGAAGTAACAAAAAAGGGGTGGCAAGCAAGCAAAGCCATGAAGCCAGAGTTTGCTGTCGCATTTTGTCCCTGTGACTACTCCCTGGTACTTCAGAGAGCCGGGTGGGGGTGCCAGGGTGCGGGCAGGCCACCAGCATCTCACCCTAGTCCCGGGAGCTGCTGCCCGCGTGGTTCTCCCCTTCCTCTGTGTGGTCTCCTCTCAGACGGCCGTTTTGGTTTCATTTTATCTCATTCCTCCTGCTTTTCTGGTGATGGTCCCTGATTGCCTGTCTTGTCTGATAACTGACGTTCATTAATTATTTTCAGAGCCAAAAGCCAAACCAAACCAGACAACCAAAAAAGATTTTTTTTTTTTCAAAGCAAAACCTGGTCTCAGACCAGTGTCTCTATTGCAGCCTGATCCCCTCTAGAACCTCCTCTCCCACCTCTCTCCCTGTCTCCTCTGTCCTGCCCGGGGCCTCCCAGGCCCAGCGGCCCCTTCCTGTCTCGTCTGCTGGGTCTCCCTCACTGTTTGTGTCTGCTGTGCAGCCGGCTCTGCCGGCCACGGGACCAGTGCAAACAGCTGCTGGCCAGACACACCCAGCCTCGTCTAACACATCTTGTCTTTGTCCACCCGACTCATCCTTTCTCCTTTTTTTTTTTATCTTTTAGTGTCTGCTGCATGTGAAGGTCCCTGCTTGGATCTACTTTCTAATGTAACCTCCCTAACCCCCTCCTCCCCTCCCCTGCCCCTAGAAACCCTCTTCCAGACCCAGCTCCTGGGCCATTGCCCTCTGCTGGCCAGGAGAACCTCCCTTCTGCCTCTGCTCACTGCTGCTTAGGTGCCCCTCTCCGGAGCAAATACCTCCACGTGGGTCCCACTGAGCAGAGGGCTGCCAGCTAACCTCACCTGCTCCTCCACAGGCAGCATCTTGGCCCCACCTCTTGCCCAGCGGCCAGAATGCTCCCCAGCCGCCCACCCGCCTCTCCGCACGCTCCTAAAATGACTGACCTGTCTGTGCAGCCCCTCGTCAAGCACTTGAATGTCTCGCTCTAGTCCTCTATAGACAAGCAGGCAACCAGCGCTGCCCAAATCGAGCCCCTGTCCTTTGTCTGTTCGACTGGATCCATTGTTGTGTCTGTGTTTGTTCCTCTGTTATGTTTTGTTAACTTTGCATGAGTGTTTGACACACTTTCCTGCCCTTGACACAGGGCGTCTGCTGTCCAGGCACAGCCATCACCGGACCTCGTGGCCCTGTCCCTTCGTCATGTGCCTTGTCCTGTGCCTGCCTCCCCAGCCTGAGCAGGGGGCATCTGCAACCACTTCCGCCTCCGTGTGCGCTGAGGGGGTGTGTGTGCTTCTGTGCCCCCCCCGCCCCCGCAGCTGGGTCTGTCCACGCTGACCGCAGCCGCCGCCTCTGTGTGTTCGCGGCGGGGCCCTGGGTCCCACCTGTGCCCTTGTGTGGTCGTCCCCCGCTCTGCACCCCCCACCCCTGCCGCCTCCTGCCCCGAACACACCACCTTGGAGGCTCCCGGGATTCGCCCCTCGGCGCGGACGCCCGGCCCGGCATGCTGCGTTGGCTGTGTGTGCGCCACGCCGAGAGGCTGACTGTCTTGGGCCGCGGGAAGTGGGCTGTCATTAACCACCGGCTCCGTGTTTGTCCCTTACTTGTGTTTTAGAGAAGGATGAGGCTGCAATTGAGCGCTCTCAGTTCAATGCCACGTCAGTAGCTGATGTGGACAAGCGGGTGAAACGGCGGCTCCTCATGGGTAACACTTTTCTTCCACTTCCTTTGTTGTGCTCGCGCCTTTGTCCGCGTGTGTGCGCATGCGCGTGCTGCTGTGTCGGGCTGTGCGTGCGTGCGTGCGTGCCGGCGCGCGGGTGTGCGTGCGTGCGTGCTGGCGCGCGGGAGGTGCGTGCGTGCGTGCGTGCGTGCCGGCGCTCGGGGTGTGCGTGGGGGGGCTGTCTGTGCGGTGTGCCCACGTGCGTGTGGTCGCACATGCCGCGTGTGAGTGGGGGGCTCCAGTCCAGGTGGGAACTGACGTTTTCTCTGTTAAAGTTCACGCCCTTCATCAAACACGTGAGTGTGTGCGCGCGTGTGTGGCGAGGGGCCCAGAGCCAGTGCCTCGTGGCCTCTGCGGGGGACACGTTTGCTCTGCGTTCCTCCACTCGCAGTGCATAAGCAGGATCAGCAAGGGACCAGGGACGCCCAGAAGCGACGGGGGCCGCCAGCGTAGAGCAGGGATTCACGCAGCGCGGCGCCTCTCCATCTCCTTCCGGAGAGAAGCCACATCCAGGGCGAGAAAGACAACTAGGTTCGGCGCTGGCTTTGTAGTTGGGAAATCTGCTACCCAGAGAGGACAGGCCTCTTCAGGCCCTCTGGCAGGCCCTGGGTGAAACAAGGTTCATTCAGCTCCTTCTGGTCCCCAGGCTCCTGACTCGGTAAATGACCCAGCCGGAGGTGGGTGCAAGTGGGCGGCCTTGGCCCACTTTTCCCTGGTCCCACTTCAGGCACCCACTTATCTCTGGGCAAGGAGCAGAGGCAGGTGTGACGTGGGCTACAGTCCAGACGCTGACCCTGGGCTGGATCCGGATTCTAGGGAGTCTTGCCCAGAAACCCCTGGTGCTGCTCAGGGTGGCTTGGGAGGCCTGTGGGTGTGGCTGACCCTCGGCAGGGTGAGGAAAGAGAAGGAGGGGGAGATGGCTGCTTGCTCACAGAGCAAGTCTGCCCCTTAGTTCTGTGGTTCTGCGCTTGCTGGGCCCTGGATGGTACCAGCTACCCAGGCCTCTGGAGCACAGCTGTAGGGCAGTTTAGGATCGTCACAACCTTCTTTGTGGCAGTCTGATAGGTTATAGCAGCCTTGGGAGCTGTGGGGCCAGGTGGTACATTTCCTTTGTCCTGGAGGAGTAAACAGGCTCTTTGGGGTACCCTGGGTTACCCACGGTCCATACTACCCTGCACAGCCTAGCTAAGCCCTAAGTTCATGGCTGTGTTAGGGTCACAGGAGCATGGAATTCAGAGCCACAGAGTCCTGGAGAGGTCACCTACTTTTATGGTCCTCATATGGACCTCAAATGAGTCCAGGCACCCAGGGAAAAGTGAGATGTAAATGGGGCCACTTATATGACCTTTCATGTTGGGGACTAAGCTTGAAGCCCATCTCCCCCAGTGGGGCTTGGAGGAGCGAAGGAGATCTGGGCTGGCTGCTGGTGCTCTGTGCAGCCTGTGGTCCACACTGGGCAGTTCAGGCCATAGCCATGTTTCTCAAACAAGAACACCAAGGTTCAGAGAGTCTGGTAGATTCACCTCTGGTAACACAGACAGATGGGACAAGGTTTGTCTGGAAGCCCCCTCTCTACAAGTTCTCGGGACAGGGCTGTCATGTTGGCTTGGACTGTCTGGCTTGGCCTGGGAAGGGCTGGATATGGCCAAGGAGTGGGCTTGAAGGCCCCAACAGACAGGTTTGCCTACTACCATCCTGGAAGGTGTGAGTCAGAAAGGTGGCTAGAGGTGAATGTTGGGAACCTGAGAGCTGTTGGTGCTCTGAGGCCCCTCAGCCTCACTTACTGCGAGCCAGAGCTCCAGAGCAGGGCAGGAGCATGTACTGGGTCCCCAGAGGCCCTGTACACCTCCCAGCAGGGGAGTGATGGCAAAAGAGGGCTGAGCTGAACTTGTGTCAAGCAGGTGATGGCAAGGTAGAGAGAGGAGCTATGGACTTGCTTTTTTTTTTTTTTAAGATTTTATTTATTTATTTGACAGAGATCACAAGCAGGCAGAGAGAGAGGAGGAAGCAGGCTCCCCACTGAATGGAGAGCCCAATGCGGGGCTCAATCCCAGGACCCTGAGATCATGACCCGAGCCAAAGGCAGAGACTTTAACCCACTGAGCCACCCAGGCACTCCTGCTTTTTCTAATTACAGTCGGTGGGTGCTAGCCTGGAGCAGGGTCAGAGAGATGAGAAGGAATGAGCTGAGAACACAGGTTCCCTTGCTCCGGGTTTGGGAGACAGTGTTCCGGGAGCCAACTGGGGGGCTTAGAGGGAACCAGGGAAAAGGATGATAGTTGGCCTGCCCTGAATCCCCACCTCTGGTTATAGAACTCCCATCACACATCCCTTTAGAGCCCATTCGGCCCCACAGGCAGGAAAAAATCTCCCTCCTCTAGTGACCACATTGGTGACAGACTGCTTCTGCAGGCCCAGGGTGGCACCCCCTGTTCCACATCAGAGAGGTTGGTGGCCTGTAGCAGAGCAGCCAGGGGCCATTCGGGACTAAGTGGCCCTGCCCCAGCCTTGGGGTCTCAGCTGTGCCCAGCAAGTGCCATTTATAATTAACCCCAGTCACTGAGCACAGGCTAAGAACGGGAGAAGTTATGTTTTCTTCAGAGAGGCTCAAAATATGTGACAGATTCTTGATTTACATTAAAATTAGTTAAAATATTTGGGTATGAGAGTTGGAGTGATGAATTTCAGGTATCCGGCTGACTTGTGCAAAACCCCTGAGTACGCAGCTGGGACCCCAGTCCTAGCAAGACTGATGAGACACCCTGGGTCATTCTTGCCACCCCAGGTATTCAGTCAGTCCCACAGTGTGCGTGGGATGGATGCCGTGTTAGTTTTCTGTTGCTGCTAGCGGCACCGCAATCTTAGTGCCTTACAGCAGCAGCAGCACACCAGCTTCCATAGGTCAGAAGTTGGACCTGGGACTCACTGGGCTAAAATAAGGGTGTCAGCAAGAGCTGCATTTTTTCTGGGAGCTCTAGAAGCTTCTAGAACTACCCATATTCCTTGGTTTTAGGCCTCTTTCTGTCTTCAGAGCCAACCACATTGCATCTGTCTGATCCTGTTTCCATCAGGCTTTCTCTGACCTTCCTTCTCCACCTTTGAGGGATCTTGTACCACATTGTCCCACTCAGATCATCCAGGACAAGCACCCATCTCAAGGATCTTAATTTAGTCATATCTGCTGAGTCCATTTACCACGTAATATTCTGGAGGATTAAGAAAAGGACATGTCAGGGGACTGTTACTCTCTTGACCACAAATGGTTCAGACATGGTCTGGGAGGAAACTCCCAGGCTGGCTGCTGTGAGCTCCAGAGGCAGAGCCCCCGTCCGCCCTCTTCACTTCCACTGATCAGTGCACTGATCTCGGGGCACAGGGGTGGACACAGGGGCGGCTGGCAGCGGGGGATGCGCAGGTCCATGCAGGAAGCCCCCCTCCGCCCCAGGCTTACAGCCTCGGCAGGCGCCCCAGAGCAGGCACCCGCCCCTTCCTCGGCAGCCTCCGTGCACATCAGCCCGCTTGTTCTGGAGGACTCTTCCTCCTCACTGTGGTCTTCGCCAAGCTCTGAGGTCTGGGGACTCCCAAGCCCAGGGCCCTAAGTCAGGAGCAGAGTAGCATCAGCCCTCCCAACTGGAATGTGTCCTCACAGCCACTTAGGGGTCCCTCTGAGCCCGGGGATCCAGGTGCTCCAGGTCCGGTGAGTACAGCAATAGTTAGCCAAGAACCCCAGCTTCTCTGGTCCTTGCTCTGTCCCAGCCTTCACTCATCTCCCAGCCACCCTGAGACTTGGCACTAAAGCAATTTCCATTTTACAATTGAGGACACGGAGGCCCAAAAAAGTATCAGGAGCTGGTTCCCTCCATTCCCACAGCGGCCCGTCCCCATCATCCCTTCGAGCCGGGCTTCCCTTCCTTCGTCAGCATGATCCCATAACCCTCTCACCTAGCAGGGCTCCCAGGGGGTGGTATGAACATGCAGAGGGGCCTGGCAGACAGGGGAGCTGCTGAGAGAGCTCCCAGAAGGGGGTCCAGGGGCTGGAGACCTGGAAGGCCGGGGAGGACCAGGCAAAGCAGGGCAGTTGTGCTCAAGGCTGACATTTGGGGGTTGCAGACTGAGCCCCGTGCTTTCCCCAGCCCCATCTAACCATACAACCCCCTGAGAGGTCCAGCTGATGTCACACACATTCACACTCCTGCCCGGCTCCCTGCTCCTCTGTCCCCCAACCTGCCACCTCTTCTCTATAGCCACTATCTCCAGGGTCCCTGGGCCTCTCCTGATTTCTTCCTCCAGGCCACCACACACCCCAGTGCTGGTTCCAGGCCCGCCCATCAGTCACCTCCTAGAAGTCCCTTCCTAGAAGCCCTGCACATGCAGCTTCCCACCTGGGCCACGCCATCCACCACTTTTCACCAGGTGCCACCTGACACAGTTCTACCTGACAAAGGCTCGTCCACACGTAACTGGACTTTCATTGCCACCCCTATCCCTGCTTCTTGCTCCTCCTCCACCAACACCCTCTTTTATCCCAAGCCTGGGGCTCCCCGACTTGGGACAGAGGTTAAGTCTGCCAGCTCTGATAGCCCCCGGGAGCACAGCAAAGGGCCTGGCCCAGAGCAGGAGCATGGGGAAGGCCGGTCGGCCCAGAGCATTAACAAAGGCTTCCTGGAGGACATGCCTGAGGTTGATTGGGGCCTCGCTGCTCACCGTTCCCACAGGCAGGTGTCCAGCTGGGAGGGAAAGGGGGCAGACACGGATCTGGAACCCTGGGCAAGCCTGGCAGTGGGGATCTGAGACAAGGGAGGTGATGAGACGGGGCAGTTTCCCAGGCCAGGTGCTCAGCGGGAGGCCAGCCAGAGGGAAAGGCTGGGCAGACCTTGGGCCAAGCTCCAGGCTCTGGGCTCTTGTGCAGGAAGAACCAGCGTAGTGAGACTTCACCCCTTTCCACGAACTGCTGCCAAGTGTGGCTGCTCTCTAGTCAGCTGGGGCCCCGGGCTGTGGTCCTGCCCTCAGCTCACACACACACACACACACTCCCCACCCCACCCCACCCCACCCCCCAAGGGCCAGTGGAAGGAGGAGGTGGGTCGTGGTGACCTGGCTGAGTAGTCCGGGGAAGGGTGGAGGGAGGGTGCTGGCAGGGCTTGGCAGACAAGAAGGGGCAGGGCATCGGCTGGCCCAGATGGGAACTGCGGCTTAGAGGGGCATAATTCACCCCAGCCTCGCAGTGTGTCTGGCCAGACCCAGGGTTTCCAGTGCCAAAGCCCAAGCCTGGCTGGAGGGACCAGTCCTACTCCTGTCCTGGAGAGGCCCAGGGCGCTCACCCATAAGCCCCTCGGCTTCTTTTGGAGCCTGAGGCCTTGCTGCTTTCCCCTCTTTCTGGGCCCCAGATGAAGTTTGAATCTGCTTCTAGCCAGGCTGTGTGCTCATCTCATAAAGCATAAAAACCAGGGGAGCTGTCCCCTCAGGGGGCACAGCTAACACAAGGCATACTTCTGAACGCCCTTCTCTCAGCCCCCAGAACGAGGTTGGGGGACAGTTACAGGTCGTGTGCACCCTGCCTTTCTGCAGACAGGCAAGCCCTTCCCCAGTTCCTGCAGATGGGGGCGGGGATCCCTGCTGCTGCCCCTGAGTGGTGTGGTCAGAGCGAACCGAGCAGGAAGCGTGGGCTCAGGCCCGATGGTTGGGGTTCAGAACTCTCAGCAGGCGGGGGTGTTGGAGGCAGAGCGGCCAATAGAGAATCGTACAGCGTGAAGCCAGTGCATGGTGGCACGGCTGGGGCCTGGCTCGGGGTGCTCCTGCGGCTGGAGATGGAGGGCAAGGAGCACAGAACAGTATTACAGAGAGAGCGATGTGCTCAGGCAGGCAGCTGGGGTGACCCCCCCGAGAACTGAGGGAGTTAGAGCCATCCTCATCTCCCGGCAGAGCTGGCCCAGCTCAGGGTTGCTGAGGGGTGAGCCAGGGTCACGTGGCTCGTTGGAGGCAGGTGTTCGTGGCTTCTCTGGGGGAAACCATGCTTAGGCCAGAGAACTGGGCTTGGGGACACCTGGCCTGCCGTGCTGCTCCCTCCCCCTGGATGGCCTTGATTAAGTCCCTTCCCCTGTCAGAACTTAAAAGCACCTCGTGTTCCCCCAGCCTCTGGGGCTATGACAAGGGTCGGCTGGGACAGTGGTGCCTGGGCAAGTGCTTCCTCAGTGAGAGCGACTCTCGGTGGTTGGCCCAGCTCCCAGGCTTTGTGCAAAATGCCTCCTGGTTTGTGGCAGCACCCCCCCAAACCTCCCTGTGACTTAGCCCTGAAGCCCGCGCACCCCCACAGCCAGCCCCTGCCCTGAACCGCCACCAAAGCTTCCCACCGACATAGCCTGTCTGAGGGGAGCCCGTCGAGTAAAAGGCTGCCTGCCCCCCACGGCTCCTCATGCCGCCCCATCCCACTGGCAGCTGGGTGCACTTGACTCCCACGTGCTCCTTCTGGGCCTCCACACCCCGTCCCCAGCCCCCTCCCTATCCTGCCTTCACCCTTCTCTAGGTGTTTTGGCCCCTCAGGATTTGGTCCAAATGGGCCCCAGAGCCCAGCAGGGCGTGACCCCAATGCCCTCTGCCACCTGATGGCCCACTTCCTGATGCATGTACTGGTTGACGGGCTCCTTGGCCTGGCACACTCAGGAGGGTCCTGGAGCTTAAACTCCAAGCCACAGATGGAAGGCACGCCAGAGTCCAGGGCATCTTTATTTTACCAATACAGTCTTGTTCATCTGCGCTCTTCCAAGGAGCCCCCGTGTGCAGAAACAGCGGAAGTGACCAGGAGCACCAGTCAGCCACCCATGGCTCCCCTCCCGCCCCAGCCACCTGGGCAGGCGACCGTCCAGCCTTCCTTGCTCTGCTCGCTCTGCTCCTCGGGCCCAGCCTCGCCTCCAGGGTGGCTGGCTGGCTCCACCAAGGGCAGGCCGGGTGCTGGCTGCAGACCAGGTGTCGGCAGCTGCCTCTCCCCCAAGGAGTAGCCAGAGCTCAGGGCTTCCTGCAGCGAGACTTCCGGTCTGTCCCAAGGAAGCTGGGGTGGGTCCGGGTGGCTCCTCGGGCTGTACCTTTGTTTGAAGAACTGTGCATTTGTTCTCAGAGGTGCTTGATTGGAGTTTTGCTGAGAGCGATTCTTTCCAGTTTGTTGTCCAGGCCCAGGCTCTGCAGCCAGACCTGGGCTCTGTCCTGACTTCCCCAGTGACCAGCATCGTCTCCAGGCCAGGGGCACCTCACGTCTCTGAGCTTTGGTTTTCTCTTTTGCTGGAAGGGGGAGCCGTAGTCTGTACTCTGAAGCAGCTCGGGTGAGATGTTCAGTGTGGGGCGCCTGACCTGCATATGGCACAAGGCACTGCCCCATCACATTCCATTCTTTCTTCCCGCCTTCTCCTGCCCAGGCCATTGGTGCTTTCCTAGGAGCCTTGGAATGCTGGGCCCAGGCCATGAGGTGAAAAGCCTGGGGCCCGCCTGACCTCGGTCAGGTCGGAGGTGGTGGTGCCATAGGAAAGGGGGCCGAAAGAACCAGCGAGGTGAACGAGGGCACCTGCAGTCTGGACCCTTCAGTGAGGTCTGCCCAGCTCACAGGCCAGAACTCTGAGAGGGAAGGTAGGATCCGTGTGCCAGCTTCACTGGCCCTAGGAAGTCCCAGGGTAGGAGGGGGAAGAGGGGCACATGGATGCTGGGCATTGCCTCCCTTGGCCCCAGGCTGTCCTCTGCCCTATCTTTCCCTGAATCCCGGCAGCCATCAGGAATGTGGAACAAGGTTCCCCTCTGTTCAGCAGAATCTGGGCTGAGTCTTTGGCTACTTGGACACGGAAAAGTTGCTAGCAACTTGCGAGGGTGCCCTTCAGGCCACGAATGAGGAGACCGAGGCTCAGGGATGGGTCCCACAGGCCTGCCCTGCACACGATGCCACCCCATACTCCCTCCAGGGAATGGTGGGCAGGGGACTTGCGTGCGGCATGTGAGAGCCCAGAGAGCATTCGCTGCTGGTGGTGGGTGTTCTGAGAAGGTCCCACATGGTGGGAAGGGCAAGATGGTGCCGAGGAAGGGTCACCAGCTGGGCCTTCATAAGACTGCTATAGAATGGGCGTCATGATCTCATGCTCTCCTTCCCGAGGATGGCCTCCGACAAGAGGGTGCACGTGAGCCCCACTTTGTCTGCTCTCAGCACTCCTCCCCTTAGTAGCCAGAGCGAAGGCAGGAGCCAGGGGCCAGGAGAAGTCTCACTGCCGTGGCTCTGGTTGCAGAAACTTCCCCAAGGTCTGCTCGTCTCACTCCTGGTCAGCCTCCTCTGCCCACAGCCCCCACGCCTGTTGCTGCAGACTGCCAGGCACCGTCCCTCGGGTCCAGAAGGGTCCTGCTCTCTGAGCACCAGTGTGGAAATCCCACTCAGCAGGCAGGCCCGTGAGAGGGTGTCACCCCCGAAGTCACAGGCCTGCCTAATGCCTCCAGAAGACAGTTCCACTGACGCAGATAGCAGACCGCCCTTAGCAGGGCTAGGTCCCAGGCAGATGGAGCCAGTGGGGCGGTGTGGGCCTGAGGGCCTGTTCCCTCCACACAGCTGGGCCAGAGTCAGCACAGGGCCCAGGTTGGGTCTCATGGTCACCCAGTATGGGCTGCAGAGGCAGCATCCAGAACCCACAAGGTTGCCTCAAGATTGGCCCAGCCCTTTGAGAACCACGGGCCAAGGGGTCCTCTGGCCTCAGATGTGGCAAAGAGCAGTGCTGGGTGGCAAGCAGGGCTCCCAAGGCCTCCTTTCCCCCCTCCCCTAGGACCCGGCCTGGGCCCCTTCCCTGTTGGGGCTGCCATCCTGGCCTCTACAGTCGCCCTGGCTCCCCGTGCCCCCTTCTCCAGGGTGTCCCTCAGGGCCCAACTTCCCTCAGATCCCCAGGTGCTCCCAGGGCAGTCACCGAGCGCCAAGCCCTCATGGTGCCTCTCCCCACACGGGCAAGAGCAGCTCTCTGCGGACCGCTCTCAGGAGGGGGCATCAGCCAGCCGAGGCAGAGCAGGGTCGCTGGGCAGAGGAGGGAAGGCAGTGAGGTCAGGAGCAGGGATGGCAGGCGGCAGACAGGGATGAGCCCTGCTCCCCTCTCCCTGCAGAGGGTCTCGGGGCCCGACCCTTGTCACCTGCCCAGGGGACTTCAAGAAAACCAGCAGGCTCACTGTGCCAGAGGGTCATCAGCTTGCTGGCAAGGCCCACTACAGGCCACAGGACCACCCAGAGGTCAGTGGGGCTGGCACAAAGAGATGGGCAGTGAAGGGAACCGGGCCAGTGTGCAGACCTCTGCCAGGGAGCATGGCTTTTATCCCAAAGCGATAGGAGCCACGGACGGCTCAGGGATCAGCTGAGAGAGGAGAGCCCAAAGGTCAGAGATTCCGCGGCTGGGCAGGGAGAGCCAGGGCCTAACCCCTCTTCCCAGCGGGCTTCCCTTGGTCTTAGCGGCAGAAGGGCAGGTGGGCCAGCCCTGACTGAGACCTAGACAGGTGGCAGCAAGAGCCTTGGGCTCCTCCCGCCACCAGGGTGGGGCCTGCAGGGGACAGGGCAGATGTCCGGGCCAACGGGGTCTCTGTGGGTCCTGGGGCTCACACCTCAGCCGCCGACCAGAGGCTCTGGAGCCGGGCCTGACACATGCCCTGGAGACAAGGCTGGGATTCCTGGGATTCCCAGTCACACCACGGGGGAGAGCCACAGCCCAGGGACCGGAGGATCCTTTGCCTAAAGTCCCCCAGCATATCGGGAACTAAGTGTGGCATTCGGGCCTCTGGACCCATGTCCAGTTCTCCTCAGGGCGCTCTCAGCCAGGGGACGCTGCTCAGGCTGCCGTCAGCCCGCGTGAACGTCCTCTTCGCCCAGTGCCTGTGCCCCTGGCTGACGCGGCTACACTCGCAGGTCCTCTGTGCTGGCGGGCTCGTCTTGGGCTCCCTCCCCCTGCCGGGCCCAGCATAGGGCCGGGGCTTGGTCATCTTGCCCCACCTCCTCCCTCCAGGGGCTTGTTCTTTCAGCAGAAACTGGTGCTGTGCTGGGTATGGGGTCCCCGTGACACAGCTCTTCCTGGGGAGTGAGTGTTCTCTGGGGAAGACAACCACCTGAACAGAAGCCTGGGGCCTGGGAGAGCCAGCAGGGCTCAGGAGAACTCGGAGGGACCTCTTGAGTCTTGAGGAGCGCACAGGATCTCACAATGGGTAGTTGATCCTGCCTGGACAAGTCCTTGAACTTCCCTGAGCCTCTGTTTCTCTGCCGACAGAAGAAGCCAACTTCTGGGGCTGATGTGAGACCAATAGTTGAGAAGATCCTTTGTCTGCTGTAGAGGACTGTGCCCTGAGAGGGGGGGGGGGGGGGTGTTCCCTTTGCCCCCCCAGGGGGAGACGCTGTTTTGGTAACACCCCGTAGCTCTTTTGGAGAGACTAAAGGGTTCTCGGAATCCAGAAAGAGTCTTCAGATCCCTGGGACAGCTCTCTGAGGATTTGGCTTTGCCCTCTTCCCCCGAGGGTCTGGCGCCTGGATTCCCGCCTCCCTTGGCAGCATGTGCTCCTAGATGGGGTGTGGCCTCACAGGGCAGCAGCGGCACCCATCTGCGCCCCCACCCTGAGTGCCAGAGACGGCACCACTGCAGTCCCCAGCCTGTTTGCTGTTTGCATTCAGGAATCCTGCAGTCAGAGGAGAGGACAAGCTGCCTGGTTTTGCATCTGAGACAGTGGTAACCTAGTGCTAGGCCTGGGTGCCTCTAGTCTCGGGAAGCAGGGAGGTGAGGCTGCTTTCTGAGGCCATCAGAGAGAGCGGTCCAGGGGGAGGGTCCCAGGCTGATCGCCAGCCAAGGCAGAGAGCTCCCTCAGCAGCTTCCCAGCAGCCTCCGCTTGGAAACTCCCAGGAACAAAGCTCCCAGTGCCACCCAGGCTGGCCCATCCTGTAATTGTAGACTTCACTCCCTGAACCCCACTCGAGCCCAAAGGACTGGGTAAACTTTGTCATCCTCCTTTCTGTGCATCTCGCATCATGCCATGGACATTTGCTATCCTCAGAAGGACACAGCCACCGACCCTGTGCTGTCGAAGGGATGCTGGGGGCCTGGCAGGAGCAGTGGCCTGGGCAGCATAGAAGACAGGCTGGAGACTGGTTGCTCAGTGCACTGCCCCCTCCCCCGCCCAGCACAGGCCCTGGCCTCAGTAAGTATTGGCTCTTAGCATTACTGCACGAGCCTGGAGGTATCAGCTACCCAGAGTGAGGCAGTGATGGAGAAGAGAGGGACTCTTGGCAAGGCTATGAATGTCACAAAGGAGGACTCTGGTCGCCAAGCCCAGAAGCTCTTAAGGGCAGGGGCAGACATTAGATGCTAAAGAAGTAGCAAGACCAGGCCTGGGGCCCCAGGCAAGGGGGAGGATGGGAGCAGTATGCTCAGAGGCCGGGAGCACTGGGACAGGAGCCGTCAGGGTGGATTTGGAGAGTGTGGTACCTGCTGGCACTGTAGGGTCCTGGAGCTGGGGCTGGAGATTTTAGGCTGTTGAGTGGGTTGGAGTCAGACCCAGCAGGTCCCACCAGCTCTGCCACTTAACGCACAACCCTGGGCTGATTCCTTGCCAGGGAGGTAGAAGGGGCGGGAGCTGCCTCACAGAGCCGCTGAGAGCCTAGGGGATGTGAGGCTTGGAAGGCCGCGCTGGGACTGGAGCAGGGGACCCGCCATAACCAAGTGCTATGGAATGACGCTGCCAATACCCAGAACAGCCCATGGGGCCTTCCCCGGGGGCCCCCGAGTCCCTCATTCAGAACATGAAGTTTAGGCCCCAGACATTGTCTAGGGCAACACAGGAGATGAAACTTGTGCACCGTGCAGGGGAGAAGCTAGAGAGTGGATGACTCTCCACGCCGACTCCAGCCCCCTCCTGGCCTCCACCTGCTCTTTGTGTGCTGAGACCCCTCAGTTCTGGAAGGCCAAGTTCCGAGTCCCCCCAGGAGCCCATTTGGCCAGGTCCATTTCTCAGGGACACATCTGTACCCCACCTCCCCACAGAGAGGCCCAGTCGCCGTCATTGTCACCAAGTAAGGTCCCAGCTATGCCCCAGCCCCAGTTCTCCAGGGCCTGAGCCTTACTTCCCTGCCCCTGGAGAGCAGGCAGGCCCTCAGCCCCTCTCTGCAGAGGGCTCTCCCACATGAAAGGCTGAAAAGGCACCTGGAGCCTGCGTTGGCTCTTTGATGTGAGGCGGGGAGGCTGGATTTCCTCTCTGGTTAGAAGCCCAGGAGGGGCAGCTGCCATTTGTGGAGCAGCTACTACATGCCAGGACCCAGACCTGCACTTTGAGTGGGGAACCTGTTTGATCCTCAGCTCCGGCCCGGGAAGGAACGCTTGTCATCCTTGCCTGCCAGGTGGGGGTGCCTCGGTCCAGCCCAAGGGGTAGCCTACCTGGGTCAGTTCATGAGCGACAGGGCAAAGCTCACACTCTGCCCTGCCTCTGCCCAGTAAACAGGGAGGTGGGGAGACGAGAGGGCCCGAGTAGGCCAGACGCCAGGCAGAGCCCGGGTCCCGCTAACAAAGGCCAACCTAGTACAGGGAAGGGCAGTGGCCTTCTCTCTGCACCTGGGGCCTGGGAAGCTCCTTGCGGAGGTGGTCTTTGAGCTGGGCCTGGGGACACCAGCCGGTGAGAGACCTCCATGCCACTGGGCCAGCGCACACACAGGCAGGAAGGCTCACAGCCACCCAGCTGGGGGTCTAAGATTTGTGGAGACGCACAGGGAGACAGACCAGGAGTCAGAGGCAGGGAGACTTGCCTTTCATAAGTAGTTACAGCTTATCCTATCATGGTGAAGACTTTAGTCTCGAGAAGGGCCAGGGGCCCTCTGCCACCCCTAGCCCCTGTGTTCAGAACACTCAAGACGACACCTGCCATGCCCCACCCCCACCCGGCAGGATCACAGAGATGCAGACATACCCACAGAAGGGAAAGCCAGATTTCCCCCCTCCCTGCCCTGCCAACCCCCCCGACACGCGCGCGCGCGCGCACACAAATTGAAGTTCAGAGGACAGGCATCGTGAATTTGGTATGAGCAGCAGGGACTCCTGGCTTCTGGGGTATGTATTCAGTGATCACTCTGGGAATACAGACACCGCAGAGAGACAATAAACCAGTTAGGGGGAACCTTCAGGGAAAAGATGCACGGAGCCAGGTGCCCAGAGGAAGCCAAGGTAGGCAGGCGAAGAGTTTTGGATTTTAAAAGATGGGGCCTTTGACTCCCCAGTTCCCAGTAACGAAGAGAAGAGGGAAGCCCGTTCAGGCACAGTTCCCGCAAGATCAAAGCACACAGATGCTTGGGAAGAAACCCAGGTTGAGAGGCCCAGAAATGGGCTCCTCTGCGTGCGGGCCACCTGCGCTCTGGTGACCCAGCTCTGCCAGCCCCTTCTCCAGGCCTGGGGAGGATCATTCTCACCACACGACGGGTTCGGTGACCTAGGCTCTGCCCCAGCCATTCCAGGCCCTTTGAATTTGCAAGGGGGAAAAACCAGTAGACAAGCTTCAAGTGGACAAAAACCAGACGCGTTTAGCTTATGGCTCAGTGAGAACAGATGTTGAGCTGAGGGCCTCATCAAGGTGATGGATGGTGTGGGGGCTCGGGGAACCCCCCTGGAAGCCCCACAGCCAGGACCACAAGCCAGTCCATGCTGAGACCAGTTTGGGAGCCCCAGGGACTGCGAATCTGGGTTTAGAATCCAAGTCCGGGCAGGACAAGGGTTTAGGAAGCTGGCCCTAGGCAGTTAGATACCAGCTAGGCTGATCTTAGCAGCGCGGACCTGTTGGCAGTGACCTTTATTCCACAGCCCTCTGGAGCGTGCAGACCTTTACCCACCCACCATCATCACAGTGGGTCCCCCGGCAGCCCCACAGGAATGGTGCCATTTTCCCATTTTACATATGGGGAGCCTGAGGCTTGGGGAAGCGCACAGCTAGAGGGGACCAGCCAGAACTCCAATACAGGTCTCCTGTCTCAGGTGGTCCCCCCATGGATGGAGAAAGGAAGTGGCTTCCGTCAGAGGAGACTGAGCATGTCTGTCTCTTCCCCTCCCCACCCCCAGAGACGTGTGCAGTAAACAACGGAGGCTGTGACCGGACCTGCAGGGACACGGCCACTGGCGTGCGGTGCAGCTGCCCAGTGGGATTCACGCTGCAGCCCGATGGGAAGACGTGCAAAGGTCAGCTCAGAGCCACAGGCAGGGGTGGGGGCTGCATGCTCGCACTGCACGTGTGACCGTGGCTGCCTTTGATGGCAGGGGGGAGTCCGGGGTCAGCTGTACTTCTGCTGGAGAGGCCGACAAGAGGGAGGGTCCGTGCCAGGGCACTACCTAAGTTTCAAGTTGGGGTCCTGCTGTCCAAGGATAGGGCTGCCCGCTTTGCTAGGCTAGTGGTGTCTTCAGTGCGGGAGGGAATTCCTGGGTTCACAGTGATTCATTGTGGCCCTGGGTGGGGGGTGGGGCAGAGGTGGGCCTTGGCCTTCTCTTCGCCCTCAACCTCACGGTAGCATCCAGCAGAGCTGGGAGAACAGCACGACCCGGGGAGGTTTGGGAAGGACCGGTCTCCTTGTACCGGGATGGGATTGTCTTCCTGTCACCGATAGAAAAATGCGGACGCTGTGTGTCCATGTCGCTGGAGGAGTGACATGGTGGGGGCTCTCAACTGGGAACCGGGGAAGCGGAAGGATGACCTCCATTTGCAATTAGAAATGAGGCTCTGGGAGGATAGGGGGAAGCCTGTGGGAACGGGCCAGTCTCCCAGCCTCTGGAAGAGAGCAGGTAGAACTTCCTCTGTTCCTGCTGGTTCCCTGGCTCACCCCCCACAGAGTTCCTGAGTGCCTCCAAGGGCACTTGGGGTGCTAGGGCTCCCTCAGGAAACAAGAAGCGAGAGGAGCAGAGAAGTGAGAGCTGTCAGGGCTCAAGACTGAAGGGGCCACTGCGAAGCCCCAGCAAAGGAGCCCTGAGGAGCCACGACCGTTGGGCAGGGAGTAGAGGGGACCACCAGCGCCCCTGCAAGGGAGGGAGGGGCAGCCCCACATGCCAGGCTGGCCCTGCGAGTCCCCCCGACCGCAGCCGCAGGCCCCCGCGTCCCCCCTTGCCAGGGAGCTGGCCAGGCTGGAGGGGCGCGAGCGGAAGGACAGAGGAACTCCCTGAGTCCAGTGGGTGGGGATGTGGACAGCAGAGGCTTCCGGTAGTTTTAAATAGTCCGAGGGGGGCTTTTTTCAAGCCTGTAAAAATAGATAGCATGTGACTTCCCCTTCCTAACTGCTCTGCTGGGAAGAAACTAGGGATTATTGACAGAAATAACAGTCCTCCCACCTATTTATTTTTTATTTGAAAATAAAGCCCTTCTGTAGCCCCTTCTCGGCCCACTTGGAGCCAAGTCACAACACGTGGACTTGATGCCAGGGGGACGGGCCAGGGCTCCCCACAGGCCCAGCCGTCCCCACAGCCGGCAGCAGCACAGCAGGCCTGGCCCTGTGCCCTCAGCGCTAGGGCAAAAGAGGGTAAACTCAGCCCACGCTGCCTCCCTCTTGGGCACACGACTGCAGGGGCAGGCACAGCTTGGTCCCTGACCTAAGGCCAGGAGCTGGTACCAGGAGCCTAGCTGTCCCCGCTGCAGCCATGCTGTGCTGCCCCCACCCGGCCTTTGGGAGGCTGGGGGGCACCTGTCCCCACCCCACCTCTACCTCGTGTCTTGGGAATGGGAGGTGCCAAGGGGAGTTCCCTATAGCCGGAGGCCCACCCCTCCAAGCCCCCCACCCTGCTTCCCACAGCTCCTCCTGAACCACTCCGGCCTTTAATGAGGGCTGCCCCTGCTCAGCCCTTTGCCCTCAGCTGGACCCCCTCCCCTCACTGCCCTGCAGGCAGGTCTCATTCACTCCCATACCAGATGGGGTTTCTGGGCTCCCCCCCGCCATGTGCAGGGGCTAGGGAGATAGGTGAATGAACCAGACCTTCCCTGTCCCTGGGGATCCTCTATCAGATGCAGAAGACAGTTTCTCAGTTTTTAAAATCACGAGCTATACGTGTGTCACTGACTGCTTGGTGCTGGATAGAAACGTAGAGCCTGGCAGCAGAGCCAGGACTGGAGCCCGCCCTGCGCCAGGGCTGGGAGGCCGTGGGGAGAGGCATTCATCCTGGCGGCCTGTCCAGCAGCACCGTGGCCAGGGGTGCAAGGACCCAAAGGGGTCCAGGGTGCCCAGGTGTATGAGATGTGGGGGAGGCCAGGCCAGATGGTACAGGGACTACATGCTGGGGGGGGCTGGGCCCTTCATTCTTCCAAACCTTGGCAAGCCCCCCAGACACTCCCTGGCAGGGAAAGCACCGGCTCAGGTTTCCATTTTGAGCTGGTCCCTGATCACAGCTTGGATGGGGTTCTCTGGGCAGGGTCTGGAAGAGCAGTGAGGCGGCTGCTGTCTTTACCCAGGCTAGGGATGACATGGCTTGACCCAGGTGCTGGCCACCGTAGTAGAGATAAGATACTGTCCTTGATATCCAGCTGTTGTTTGGAGGTGGAATTTAGGGATTGTGGGACTAGTCAAAAACTGCATCATGTCCTCAAATCAGAGGACACTGGGAAATGAAGGCTGACCTCCAGACCCCAGGCTTGGCGTCTCAGAGCCTCAGGCGCACAGCCTGAGCTCACCGGGGCCAACCGGAGAGACGCAGGTCAGGGCACGGGCACTTGGCAGGACCAGCCCAGCTGGGAATTCCCGGCCCCGAGGCTTTGGCTTCGCAGTGGGCGTGCAGCCCTGGTCCTGGCAAGGGCCCAGACGAGACATGAAAGGAGTGATTTCAAAGGTTCAGCGTATTCTGGAAGCCACAAGCCACTGTGAAGCAAGACCCATGGCTGGAGGGTGAAGGTAACAAAGGTCCTGGAAAATCCAGAGTTGAAGGCCCGGGGCACACAGGGGTCACACAGGCAGGTGGAGCCACACATGGGAAAGTGGGGGTAATTCTGCCTGAAACACAGGAGCCATGGTGCGATCGGGAGGATGTGTCCCATGCTCTGTTTCAAGAGTGTGGACAGTGCAGGGATCCAGCCTCATGGCTTTCTGTTCGGTGCTGCACCTGCATGACATTGGGAAGGGGGCACCTTGCTGATCGGCCCTTCTGAGAAGAGGGAGGTCTAGGGCCTTGACTCCCAGAGCTTGAACCCAGATTTCCTCAGAGACACTGGCTCCTCCTCCCAACACCTTCCAGAAGAGTCTGGGAGAATTCCCACCCATCTGTTCCCTCTTCTCCCTCACCTGCCCTCTGCCCAGCAGCACACCCTCTCCACAAGGCTGCTTCAGGGCAACGCCAGCCCACGCCCGCCCAGAAGCCCTCCACATGGCCCCTGGGTTGCCGTGCTGTGCCCCCACAGCGGGATGGGCAGAAGGGAGCAGGAACCGTTGTCCTTCTGTGTGTTCCTATAGCTCCCACCCCGCCTTCCCTCCCCGCCCGATGCTTGAACAGACTGCCTGATGCATCTGAGGGTTCTCAGCGGCCTAAGACCCGACACTATTTTCAGCCACTCCGACTCCTTCATTCTTTAGCCCCTCAGTGAATGCTGCGGGCAGTCACGCGGTGTAGGCCGCATACTGGGGCTGGAGGCCCCAGACAGGAGCCAGCTCCCCCATCTGTGTCCATGACAAAGGGACATCTGGAGGGGATGTCAGGGAAGGCTTCCCAGGGAGGCAGCTGTTTTCAGGGATAGGCCATGTGGGGGCTGTACTGGGTAAGGCCGCCCAAGTCTGGCTGCCAGGGCAGAAGCCAAGCATGCAGAAAGAGGAAGGCAGGGCACCCAGGCCCAGGATGCCCAGAGAAGGACCTACAAAAGGGGCTGGCCCTTTATCCTGGGATGCCCGGGGGCCAGGGGGACTTATAAACAGGTAGGGGTCTGCTGGCTGCCTTGTGGCATCAGGGGAAGTGTGAGCACAGTGAGGAAAGAAAGGAGCCTTAGAAGGGCAGGAAGGGGAGAGAAGGGCAGAGGCCACACCCCAGGGTCCCATCAGAATGGAGGTCCAGGGGCTGTATGACTGTACCCTGGCTAGAGCTGGGGGGGCCTCCCCCACTCCGACCCCCAGGCTGCCGCCACACCAGCCCAGCCTCAAGCAAACATGCCTCCATGGCCTGTCTGGTCGTCATGACAACCCCTCGGCTGACGGGCCCAGATGGGGATGAGGACAGGATTGGGGGTTCCAGAAGGCCTGAGGCATTCCTGAGGAGGCAGACCCCCTCTGCACATTTAGTGTGTGAGAGGCACCTGTTCCCAGCCCAGTTCACAGATGGGAAATGTGAGGCTCAGAGAGGTGTCTTTCCCTGCCCAGGATCATACAGCTGGCTGGGACAGAGCTGAGACAGGCCTCCATTCTCCTGCCAGAGGCTTTTTTTTTTCCCCCCAAAGATTTTATTTATTTGTTTATTTATTTATTTATTTAACAGAGAGAGATCACAAGTAGGCAGAGAGGCAGGCAGAGAGAGAGGAGGAAGCAGGCTCCCTGCTGAGCAGTGAGCCCGATGCAGGGCTCGATCCCAGGACCCTGAGATCGTGACTTGAGCCGAAGGCAGAGGCTTAACCCACTGAGCCACCCAGGTGCCCCTGCCAGAGGCTTTTAGCTAGAAATTTCCCCATCTTCCCATAATTCCCAAGAAGAGAGGATGAGAGAGATGCCCAAGCCTCTGCCCAGGACAGGCCCTCAACTGAACTTAACATCCACTCTCTGGAGGCTGTGGAGCTGGCACGGTGCTCTGGAGAAAGCCTGTCTTCGGAGACAGCTGGAGCTTGGCCCCAATATGGTTGCTTCCTGAGGCTGTGATCCCCTCTGTAGAATGGGGGATCTGGTCCCCTAGGTGTTTTGAAGATCATACAAGACTTTGACAGAAAGTGCTTGGCCTGGGCACCAGCATGAGCTAGTGCCCAGTAGGTACAGTGAGCACCAGAAGGTCTGACTGCCTGCTTTGGGGTCTGGGCCTTAGGCGTTTTTGTTCCTGGAATACACCTGTGTGCAAATTCTCAGACTTGAGAAATTATTGTTTTTAGTGATCACCTTGGTGAGCACACATAGAGCACCCACTGTATTCAGTGGAGTGAAGTCATCCAGGCAGCAGCACAGCTGGGATTCAGGGCTGGGTCTGATAACCCACAGGATTCCCTTAGTGGGGACTACCTCGGGTTCCCCTCCTTTGCCACCTTCCTGGTGCCAAAGTCACCAGAACATGCAAACAGAGTGGGTCTTCGGGGTAGAAGTGCCTAGGGTGGGGAAAAGGACAGCCAAGGGCAAGGAGATGCAGGGGCATGCCCGCTGGGTGCCCTGTACCCCGCAGAGCCTGGTCCTGCAGGGGCTCCCCAGGAAAGCCACTCTGGTTGCTGTGGTCCTGAGCTAGGCCACATCCCCTCCCAGAGGCTCTGAGGACTGCCCACGGGGCGCCTCAGCCTTGCTCAGGACCACAGAGCTGGGTTTTTTTGCTGTTGGGGAGCATCCTATGGGAACGCCGCTTTAGGACTGTCCTGCAGGTGTCGGGTCTAGCTTGTTTGGTTTGAGGAAAAAGAAGTGAGGCGCCATCCTCGATCTGGAGTCGCTGGGATGGGACAGGGTCCCCTCCGTGGGTCTCAGTACAAAGGTGGCAGGTGGGCCTTGCTTGTAGGGCGGTGCCAGTTGCGCAGGACAGGGCACCCGGGTCCTCACACTCAGGGCAGGCGCAGCGGGGGCGGGGGTCCAAGTCAGCAGCTCTGCTGAGACGCGGCCGATGACCAACTCAGGAGTCCTTTCTGGTTTCCTTCGCTTCCTCCCAGCGTCTCCAAATCAGGGTGAGAACCCCGTTCCAAAAGCTCTGCTACTACGTACTGGGTCATGTCAGCATGGGGAGCCTTGGGGTCGGGGCCCAGGAGGAACTGTGGAGTCAGAAGAGACACCTCAGGGACAGGGTCTCTGACGACACAGTCTGCCGAGCTGGCCTGGAGCCCAGAGAGCAAAGCCCAGAGAAGGAACTCACGAGCATGTTAGGGGGACGTTTGCAATGCATCCACAGCAGGCCATGCTGGAAGGGAGAAAGCCCCCCATCACTAGAGTGATGCAAGCAGAGGCCACCTGGCCAGGCTGCTTGGGAGGGGCCATTTATTGCATGGGGCTAGGCCTGGTGACCTTCCAGGGTCCAGCCACAGCCCATTAGATGCTGAGCGAAGAAACTGCTCAGACCAACAAGCGGCATTAGAGGGGGACGCCAGCCAGCCCAGGAACACGGGTCACCTTCCCAAGCCTCCGTCTCCTATCATAAAACAGGCGGTAATCCCCACAGATTGCAGACTGAGCGCTCACTCAGCACAAGCACCCCAGGACCACTAGTTCGTCGGTTCCCCATGGTGTTCTTCCAAGGCGAGGGAGCCAAGGCTCCGGGGCCCAGTAGCTCACCCCAGGTCACAGCCATGGGGAAGCAGCTGGCCTGCTCCAGGCTGCACTGCCTCCCCGAGTGTCGTCCCCGATCCTGTCCCTGTCATCTTGTCCCGCACAGCAGTCATCACTTCCCTCCCCTCTTTGCCACTAGTGCCAGCCAGGCTCACAAACTTGGGGCTGACAGCGTAACTCAGCCTCCCGCCCTGCCCCCCGCTGCTGGCAGCCAGGCCCCTGGGCCACTCTGTTGGGGATGGGGGGACCAGAGGAGGCCAGGGCAGCAGCGGGTGCAGGGGCCCCACCACCTGGCAGCCCAGCCCACTCGCCTCGCCCTGCCTGCTGGGTGCCCTGCAGACATCAACGAGTGCCTGGCCAACAATGGGGGCTGCGACCACTTCTGCCGCAACACCGTGGGCAGCTTTGAATGCAGCTGCCGGAAGGGCTACAAGCTGCTGACCGACGAGCGGACGTGCCAAGGTGAGCCCCATCCCATGCACCCCCGGTGGCCTTGCCCGCCCTTCCCAGGTCTGCATGGGCACCCGTTGGGGTGGGGGGCGAGGGCCGGGGTGTGTCAGCCCCCACTGGCCTTTCCACCTTCTCTGTCTTTCATGACTCTAGGGGTCCTCAAGTCACCCAGTCCAACCCGCCCCTTTTATGGATGCGAAACTAAGGCCCGGAGGTGCATCAGCGTGTGGGGGGGAGGGGGGCGGCGGGGGGCAGTGCCACAGTGAGCCGGTGGCAGAGCTCGTGAGCTCCAGCACCCTGTCCTTCCTGGTGGCGCCCCACCCCAGAGACTCCAGAGATGGGCTGCCGCCACCTGGTGGAAGGCGTGGCACGCTGCAGGCGCTCTCCGAGGCATGATGTGAGGTCTGGGCAGGAGCCAGGAATCACAGCCCAGCACAAGCCCAGGAGACATCCAGGATGCAGTGAGAGCCCAGAGGATGGGCAGTGGGAAGAGAGGTCAGAGAAGGCTTCCTGGGGGAGGGGACACTGGTGAATAGGCATTTTCCCAGAGGAGTGGCAGACTCCACATGGCCGAGTCAGCATATCTGTGCCGCTCAGGACTGGCCCTGAGGGACAAGGGATGTGCTCTCCCAAGGACACCGAGGAAGGCAGGAGCAGAAGACCGGTGAGGGGGTTCTAGGCCAGCCTGTCCTGGATTCGTCCTGTGACCCAAGCCTCCTCTCTGACTTGGCCTTTTCATTGTGGGTCTCCTGGCTCTGTCTTCCCCTTAGCAGTGGGGCCGTTGGGAGCACATCACGTCTCCAGACTCCTCTGCACTTTGACTTAGTTTCTCCATCTGCCTTGCCAAGTTCTGTGGAGGGCTAAGGGAGGGCCCTTGACTTTATACCCCCAGCTGCCCCATGGGACTGGTGGGCCACCACTGAGGAGGAGGCCATGATGTTTTTGCTTCTGGGCTCCAGCCAGTCTTCTCCACTCCCTGGAAGCCCTGTGCTGCCCCCTCCCGGCCTTTGCTTAGAGTGCCTTCCCCTACTTCATTCCTTACTTCCAAGCTAGTCTTATCCGTCAAGGTCTAGTCCAGGTGCCACCAGTACCAGGAGATCTTCCCAGATTCCCTGCTGGGAGGGATCACATCCTCCTTTGAGCACCCCCGGTGTGATTCCTTCCTCATGCTAGAATTATTACAAACACACATATATCATCAATGTGTGTAGTCCCATGAGCTAATATATTCAAACAATAACCTCCAACAGTGGTGCCCATGGAAAGGTGGGTCAGTGGCTGTTTTGCCCTCGGGAGCCCCCATCAGCTGTCTGAGAGCCATTTTCCTTAGAATTTACAGCCAGGACAGACTTGTCTTCTATGAGCATGCGGTTCATTTCTTCCTTTCCAGTAACAGCACTCTGTGACCCTTTTTCCTTTTTTACCCTGGCTGCCAGGAAGCTCAGAATCAAATTTTATATACCATCAAGGCTTTCTTGTTACCCCTTATGGGTAGCATATCATCCCCCCCCCCATACCCTTTTCTCTTTGAGCTGTTTTCCTTGTTTTCTCAAGAGACCTCTTGGAGTGGCCAGAAAACACACTGTGGTCAGTCTCCCAAAGGCCTGGTTTTGTCCCCCAGTTCACTTGTGTCCTCAAGCAAGCTCCTCTCAATCTCATGCAGATGCAGATTAAATGCTCGTCCTGATCACAATAGAATGTGAGATATTAAAATGACAGAAATTCATCAGACCTTGTATCTAGAGTGCTTCAGCCTGCCCACCTCCTGAAGAGATGGGAAATGGCTTCTAACTCAGAAATGTAAGGTTCTTGGAGACAGACTGGAAAATCGGGCCATGACCGGAAGGCTGACATTCACTGTGGATTGGCTGTGCCCCAAGCCTCAGGGCCCAGGGACTGTCTGTGTGCCACTGTGTGTTGAGAGACTGCGTGAGTGACAGGCCATGCCCACTCCTGCACCCTGAAACTTCTCCCTGCACTTTGTCTCCTTGTGGCCACACAGACATCGACGAGTGCTCCTTTGAGCGGACCTGCGACCACATCTGCATCAACTCGCCGGGCAGCTTTCAGTGCCTGTGTCACCGCGGCTACACACTCTATGGGACGACCCACTGCGGAGGTCTGCAGCCCGCCCGCCAGGGCCACCTCCCCCCTGAGGCACGCGCCTGGCCGCACGGCCACCTCTGCTGCACCCCACACCCTGACCCCCACCTTGACTCCAGAGGGCCTGGAAGGGACTTTAAAGCAAGGCCAGGTTCTGGTGGGCAGAGGGGCTCAGCTGAGAGCAAAGGTGGGAAGACGGGCGGGGAGCAGCAAGTATCTGCTAGGTGGCAGGCCTTGGGCCAGGTTGTTGGTATAGGCCCCCGGAAATGGCAGCTGCAAGGGAACCTCAGTCCGAAACAGGGAATGGCCACTACACAGAATCCCACAGACAATTCGTCCTAGTAGGAGAGGGTGACGACAGAGAAAGGCTGCAAATGGAGACTGGTGGCAGGGAAGGGGTTGGAGTTCCTAAAGGAGGAGCTTCTGGGTCAAGATGAGGGAAAGGATGCCGGAAGGATCAGCATATGCAAAGGCACTGAGGTAGCACAGAGGGACCCAGAAGCAGCAAGGAGAGCCCTGGGAGGAAAGGAGAATGTGATGCACAATGCATACGGAGGAGGCAGGGCTGTGTGAGGCGGGCAGGTGACTTTGGTTTTCTTCCTAATTCGAAGGAAGGCTTAAGTAGAGGTGTGACGTGGGCATGTTCAGGTCATGAGATCACTCTAGCTGCCACATGTTTAGGAGAGTGGAACCCAGGGCACCAGCAGGGAGACCGCTCAGGCATGGGAGCCAGAGCCACTGAACTCAGGCAGGGTGGGAAGTGTGCAGAGAAGGGGAAGGTTCTAGAAGTGTTTAGCTATGGCTGATGGGACTTGGAGGTGTGCGGGCCTGGCAGGTGGAAGTGGGGGAACCAAGAATGGCCCGAGGTCTTAGGGTCTCATTTCCTGTGACCACACTCCCTCTGCTGGGCAGCCATGGAGGACGGACGGGGTAAGGCGGGAAGTGATCAAGCACAGCTGGTGTTCGGGGGAAGGAGCTCCTGGGGTGGGTTACAGATTCTTCTGGAAGGACCCCAAAAACCTGGGCACTGGCTCCGCTGGGCCTGCCGCTCCCAAACTGCAGGCCGCCCAGACGCCAAGAGCCCGGCATCCCAGCATGAGTGTGGCCCAGCCCCTCTCCCCATCTCCAGCGGGTGCTCTGGCTCCCTGGAGGCCAGCGAGGGAAGGGTTGGAGGTGGCTTCTCTCACCCAGGGGCCCGTTGCACAGAGGGAATGCCTCACAAGACCTGCTTGGCACTTGAATTCTGTGCTGCCTTCCTACCTCCCCCCAGTCTTGGTGCAGCGGCAGGAGTTCGGCAAACCGCTGGGGGAGAGGGGGAGCTGCCATCTGTGTCTATCAGCCTTGGGGGTGCGAGCTCCCATGTGTGACGCATGCGGCCACCTGTCTGCATCTCGTGTGTGGCCAGCTGCCCGCAGGGTCAGGGGACTCTCGGCCCTCTTGAGCTGGGTGGCCCTGCTCTGCCAGCCAGCCTCCCGCCCTGATGCCCTTCCCCGCACCTGTGCTTCCAGATGTGGACGAGTGTAGCATGGACAGCGGGAGCTGCGACCAGGGCTGCGTCAACACCAAGGGCAGCTACGAATGCATCTGCCCCCCGGGGAGGCGGCTCCACTGGAACCGGAAGGACTGTGTGGGTGAGTGCCCTGGGGTGGGCTGTCGCTGGGACCCCTGAAGAAGGGCCTGGGTGCTGGCCTCCCCGCTCCCAGGGAGGGGCATTCTTGGCAGGGAATCTCTGCTGCTGGGATGGGGCTAACGGGAAGAAGGAGGGCTCGCAAAAGAAGAGGGGACATCGGTGGGAGAGCACTCTGGGTGTCCGCCAGAGGCACGGAAACGGACCTGCAGGGGGAGGGGGACACAGAGGTGAGGATCTCAGGGTCCGTGTGAGGCCAGAGCTGTGGGCTCGGGAGAAGCTGGAAGCTTGGAGGGCACAGAGGCCTTGGCTCCCCCATCTGCCCCTGGTCCTGCCCTGGAACCTGGGGGAGGAAAGGAGGTGGCTGCTCGGACTGCAGTGGCATCAGGGTCTAGAGGGGAGCCCCTGGGTCTCCGCAGCCCCACCACCTGCCCAGGCTACAGGCCCCACAAGGTCCAGAAGAGGAAGAGGAGGGGGGCTCCCAGTGAGCCCAGAGTTCCTGCATCCTCTGCTGGTAGGCTCCAGAGAACTTGGGGCAGCTCTAGGCCAAGTTTTGGACAGCCCCCACATTCCCTGGTTTTACAAATATGTGGTCACCCACTGCGTGCCGGGCCTGCTGTGGATGCTGGGACCATGGCCCTGATATGGCTCTTAGATCCTTGCCCTGCCATGCCCTAACATCCCCAGGGCAGCCAGAACCAGCCTTTTATTTTTTAAACTTTTTTTTTTGTCCATGCCCAGCGTGGAGCCCAACACGGGGCTTGAACTCACACCCCTGAGATCAAGACCTGAGCTGAGATCAGGAGTCAGACATTTAACAACTGAGCCACCCAGACACCCTCTAGAGCTGAATCTGACTCAGAATGTGTCTGTCTCTGCTCAGAGCCCTCCATGACTCCTCTTCATGTGAAAGCAAAGCCAGAGTTCTTAGAAGGGCCCAAAGGCTGCTGGCCCCTGGCCTGATGGCCGCCTCCCTTTCCCTCACCTGCCCCACGCCCACCTCGGTGACCTTGAGGCTGCTGCCCACCCCCAACGAACATGGCCACGCCGGTGTCCCCCTCTTGGCCTAGAGGGCTCATCACCCCCGTTGCTGTCTGCTCTGGGAGTCCCTGCACCCCTCCCACCATGCCCTGCCTCCTCATTTTCTTTTCTCCCGTTGTATTTCCCACCACTGGACACAGCATATGCCTGCTCTCCACAGTGGAGCGGAGACTTTTGCCAGTCTCATTCACTGCTGTATCGCCAGCGCCTAGGACAGAGCCTGGCAAGCGTAGGCACCCAGTAAATACTTGTCGAATGAATGGGGGAAGTATCGAAGAATGGATGCCATCGCTTAGCATCTGATATAAAATTTATACTGAAAGTATTGCTTACTTCAGTAAGGACTGCTGGGCTGCTCAGGCAGTCCTGGTCAGCAAAGCCCACCGCTGGTCTCGTCCTGAGTTGTAGGAAGGAGCCTATCC